>JABBWA010000058.1:0-280516 GCA_016628065.1 Suillus lakei | reverse complement strand
CGACGAAGTCAATGTCTGTGGTGTATCGCGGCTTGGTGGTCGATGTTTGCAATTCTGTACTGGAGAAAATCTCAGACTGAAAGATTTTTCTCCAGTAAAGAAAGTTTCAAATTAGTAGATGAGGAAGTTGTTGCAGTGGCGCGAAGTATGGGCTGCCTCAGAGTGCAGTTCGCCCTCAAATACACGTGGTATTGATTTTTTTTAATATATGATTCTGTCCATTGGGCAATGTACCATATGCTGGACCGTGCTAACTAGTTCAAGGGGTGCCTCCTATCACACCTCGGACTCGCGAATGCCTCAGCGTGCGGATATCCCCCGTTGGTCCACCGTTCCTCCGGAGCCGCGCATGCCATCAAAGATGGGTGACTGGTCTCTCCGTAGCGTGAAGTATCTACGCTGTAAGGTATACATGGTATTCCAAGGCAGGCAGTCACTATCATGACCGTTAGAGAACACATTTGTGAATCATTCACACGTGTTCTCTAAGGCTCTTGACCCTTCTAGATGTTGATGATTCCAAAATTTCCGAGCTGCGAGGTACTTCTCTACAAAATCTTAATCTTCTCGTTGTGAAAACGAACCTTGTCTGACATGATTGTTCTAGAAAACACATCAGCATAGAAGTCAAGAAAGTCCATGTATCCACTCTGGTTGCCGCCAGGACACTCGTCAATTTTCCCACATGTCTGGAACTTCTTCAGGCTTACAGTGAAAACACTTAGTCATGATGGTACTTCTTTGCGGGCGGTTAGTTCTGCTGTCGTTTCTTGTCTAGTGTTATTCTATGCACAATGCCAGATTCCGCGTATAGTTCCCCCAACTAGCGGGCAGGGCCTGAATTTAGGCATACAAGATGCAGTAAGTTCGGTGTCCTTGCTTCCGTTCAAGCGAATTATTTATCTTCACAGTTCAATCTGGGATGGAAGTCAGCCCTGGTTGCACAAGGCATCTCGCTCCCGCCTTCGCTGAAAACCTACGATGAAGAACGGCTTTTGGTTGTACAAAAGACCCTCGAACTGGTAACGGAATCGAACAATAAATAAATCTTTGTGCCCCAATCAGCTCAATCGTTTTTGACAATAAATTTTGCTCTCAACTTGCAGGCGACGGCAAACTAAAGAATCTTGCTTACACTGATAGTGCTGGCGAGTTTCTTGTTGCTGGAGATTAGATGCATTCTTGGAGATCCCCGCTTTAGTCCCACTTTTCTGAGTCATTATCAGGCTTGAATCATAACGTTTAGTGGACGGCTTAGACGTGCTCCCATCGCTTTTATGCCACTGGACAAGTTTGTCTATGTAGTTGACAGCAAAGTTTGAACATGGCATTGGTTTTGGTACTGAGCAACCCCGAACTAAACTTACACAATGTAGGAAAGGAAATATCATTTTGATTGGCCAGTAATCAGACTGAACCGCAGTGCCAAGGCGAGCTAAGGTGTCGGAGACTCGGAGGCACTTGTCATTTGGGATAGCCACAAGCGTCGTGGCAACTTTGTCATGATACGAGTCGAATCTGCATCAGAGAACTCGTGAGTCTCCCAGGGTGCTTTACGTAGATTGCGGTGGTTTTCCGATGTTATACTTACATAGCTTTATATGACTTTATATTCCAGTATAACGAAAATATTTTCTATATATGATCAATATGTCGGCATATATGTCAATATCTGCAGCTCATGATCACCAGTCCTCTGATGCACTGCCACTCGGAGGTGCTGTCAACAAGCAACAACACTTTCCAATATCGACCGTATACTACAGTGAGGACGTCTGGGAAATGGACACTCTGGGAGCAACTTGTCGCAGACGAGTCTGGGTGTGTGTCTGGGTCTATGTCACTGACCGCTCAGCCGAATTCTGTCGGAGGTTCATTACGCCTGTACAGGTATGTATGTCATGGTATGACTCAGAGAGTGGATGCGGCACGGGTGAGATGTACATTTTGTTGTATATCTCAATCTCCTGATTCCAAGCCCATCGGAAAGTCGTAAACGGGTGATGGGCAGCTAGACTAAGCGCGGCGGTGACTGCCTTAGACAAGGACAAGTTTCGAATCGCACAAGAATCATTTCAGCCAAATCTATCGTATGATTCTGAAAGCAAAACCTGTCAACCACGGGTTGCTCATTATTGAAATCATCAAGGTCCGTGCAGCTAATTCGCTGTTGTCTGTAACCCATTCTTGAAGTTGCTGCTTCTCTCGACCGACGAGGTTCAAATCGCCGACCATCGTGACGCAGAACTCAAGCACGTACAAAATGAAGCATAGACAGTCACCGAGCTGCTCAATGAGTTGATGAATTCAAAAGGCGAATCGCCGCAATGGGACGACATTCTCTTGAAATCTCATTGAATTCAACCCAGCCTTGGCCCTTTCCCCGACCTTGTGTTCGCCGGGCCGTTTTGGTCAAGTAATCCTGAGCGAAAGTCCTGATATAAAGCTCATAATATCTTACTGCGGAGCTTGCTGTTTTTCCGCGGAGTCCTTGTGGACAAGAGTTCGTTTATCTGACACCATGACATTGCATAAATGTCGATGTCTGGACAGATTGCCTTTCGAAGTCCTTAATTCTTTGCTCTGAGTCGAGCCGAATACTGCTTTTCCAAGTAGTACACGGGAGTATCGGGGTAGATCTATGTCCAGAAATTTCAGTTGTTAATTTCTTGAAAGATATCACGGGCAAACATTACCGTGAAACCGTCGTTGGGCGTGGGTCCACTCGTCAAGTTCGAACCAGCTTGCCTGGCAAGGAATCTCTGACCTGCTGTTTTCAAATTCGCGAAGACTCGAGACTCACCAGATGAGTACGCCAGTCAACCCGCCATCAATAACGGTGGAGTACCAATTCTCGTAGGTCGTGGTCTGGTTCTGGGTAGCGGATACACCAAACTCTTCCATCAGCACAGGTTTATTGCAGGTGAGCTTGAGCACTGCGGTGGTTCTCGATCCATTCCTGGCCCCAGACCATCGCGCTGGCAGGTAATCAGGTTATGGGAAAGTGTCTTGCATGGATTGCGTGCTTACCTCGGGGTTTCCTTATCCCAAGTGTACTATGGAAGATTTGTGAGTTATGTGTGATCATAGCAATTAGAACTGCTGTTCAACATACAGGGTATAGCTGGTTTCGTTTTGACTCCAGTCATGAATGAAATGATGAAGAATGAGAAAATCACACACGTGGAAAGTCCCAAAGTCGATGGTGTCAATGGCCAAGTTTGCATCGAAGTCGATACCCTGAGAACCACTAGAGGTAAGTCAGCCAATGTTTTTGTTGTTCTGAGCCGAAGGTTTACAATCAACGTACTCGTATGCAAAGTCGGTGGAGTCGGGCCAGTTGAACCAGCCCTCGTCCTCCGAGGCCAACCAGGTGGTTGCTGTCGAGAGACTTAATATAGCCAGACATGGTCTTGACCCAATCCGTGATCGTGGTGGTAGTGCAAGTACCTGAGGTGGCGCTATACTACTCAGGCAAATGTTTTTTCTATTCAAAAAACACTCGAACTACCTTGTGGAGCCAGTGCAACGCGGCTCGTTTACTGTAAATTACAGTAGTAGGTAGAGATTGTGCAAGGGAAACCGCACCACTCACCCAGCTCCCAGCCGAAGATGGTGGACTCTTCGACGTACCTCTCAACCCACACCTTCACGTAGTCTTGGAAGGCAGCCTTAATGACCACAACGTCAGTGAGAAGTCTGATGGTGAAATAGATTATATGGACGTACAATGACCTCGGGGTCAGAGTAGAAAGTAGTCGTGGGGCTGGCCTTCGCCGAGAATCTGGTTAACGTAGATGTCCATTCCCCCATAGTCTGACCAGTTATTCGTGCTAGATGTATGTTCAGTTGCAACATGTTATACAAAAGTACCTGACGCACAGCGTAACAATGAGGCGAATGTTATTTGCCTTGGCGGCAGCCACAACATTATCTTGCATGAACTGTTGAATATCAGCCTGTAGGAGACCTGGACCAGCGCGGCTTACCGAAGTTCCCAAGACCAGTTGAACCGTAATTTATGGTAGGGGTGCTTCCATTCCAGAGCTGGTAGTAGTCGCCACTAGCGGAGGTGACTTCGTTAAAGCCCCTGACAAGGCCTTGTCAGTAGGATTGTTATTTATATAAACTTAGCTACGAACCATGTTCGGACTGTAGTCCCGCCGGTTTTGAAAATATCCTTGAATGTGACATCCATCTCATCCGTGGTGAGACCATTCAAGCCAACCCAGTAGGAGTTTTGAACTGCAAAACGACTTTTGCATGAGGAACTGAGTACACATGCTGGCTTTTCTGCATACCCAAAGACAGTATATGGTTGACCATCGAGGGCGAAGCTTTGACCATCAACCTTCACGAATGAGGTTGATTGCCTAGCCATAGGTTTAGATAACTCGAGATGCCATTAGTCAAACGCCGTGACGATGTGATCAACCCGCTCACCGAGACAGTGGCCGAAGCCAAAGTAAGAAAACTTGCCTTGACCTTCATGTTGCAATCACAGCCGCGGCGTGGGCAACAACATATTCCTCGACCCGACTTTAAGTGGCCTACAGAGGGGGACGCGGAAAAACTTTTTCATCACAGGTCACTTGCGATTAAAATTAACTAGACGGTGGATAGCGCGAGATTTCGCCGTTTGGAGGAGTGTTTTTGAGTTCTTGACAGAACAATGCACTGACTCGTGCACCACTCGTGAAAGATTCATGACTGGGAGCCTCGTACTGCACTCCTTTATAGAAGGACGACTGTCTTCCTTCTATTGGTCTGCCTACGGGAGACCAGGTAGACTCTGATTTATGAGTAAAAGAACACTTTGCATTTTGTTTGCTATGGGCCTGGGAATTGTCCTTTCGTGGCAGGTGTTCGAGAAGGGCTGATCGACAAAGTGACACGCAGCCGCATAATCCGGGCCGCCGCCGTCGCTATGAGAGTCGAGTACTGAGTGTTCAATCGGAATTGAAAAGGAACGCACGAGATCTGTCCCCATGATTCGTGCTCTATTTCGAGAGGCCTGCTTTGGTAATCTAAGGTAGTCAGCATCACCCCCACAACGCGGGCGTTATGCACCTAGTGATTGATGGTGAACATGGTGGAGAGAAGCTTGGGAATAGTAAGCGATGAGGTAAGAAAAAGGCAAGAACACCTGATATCGACACTCGGGGGATTGAATGATTTTGAATTCACATGTACGACACGTCGTGTGTTTTCATGATGAAAAGGCAAACTTAGACTGTGCCAGTGTGCATGCGATAACCATAATACAAAGCATGTTATATCCTACAGCGTCTTCTCACTGGCGATCAGTTCTTCCAGTTTATCAACATACGTACCGCTAAGTTGTGTAACAGCCATGAGCGGCCGTCGAACGTGAGTTTCTCCATACCCGAAATGCTTCGCTATCAATGCCTTCATAGCACCAACCCCTCCAGCCTTGCGTGTTGCCCAATCTCCCTGACCTAGCTGACTTTGAATCTTCATAGCCTCGTCGATCTTTCCTGCCTGATAGAGCGCGTACATCTTCATGTGTAGCTTAGGCACGAGGTTCGGGAGTGCGGCAATTGCGCCAGCGCTTCCGGAGAGGAGTCCTTGTAAGAGCACTTCGGATACACCAGCGAGAGTGCAGAATTCGGAAGGCGGCTTGACAGAAGTGATTCGGTGGAGCTTTCCAACGTTTCCACAAGACAACTTAGTGCCCACAATGTTGGGGTGCTCTGAGAGTGTGAGGATGATATCGGAGTCCAGGTCGATGCCGGCAGTAACTGTTGGGAAGTTATACACCATGTATGGCAAAGGTGAATAGTCTGCAACCTGCAAATTCGAGGAAGTCAGCGATTCAGCCCAGCTAATCTTATGGAAGGCTTACTTCACGGTGGTAGCGGATAATATTATTTGTCGTCATATCTCCAGGCCAGACAGAAGGTGTCAATACGAGTACAAAGGCAGCACCAGCATCCTTCGCATCTGTGCAGAGCTTCTTCGTCTCGCGTGCAGATTGGGCACCGCAGCCTGCAATGATAACGACATTCTGGAAGCCGTTTTCATCTAACGTCTTGCGAGTAAGGCTGATTGCCTCTTTACGCTCGTCGTGTGACAAGTGTTGAGCCTCTCCGTTGCTTCCCTGCACGACGATACCCGTAACACCTCCCTGAGCAGATTTAAACGTTATCGACCGACATCAGGAAGTCATAAGGTTGTTCGCACCTGCGCAAGCCGCAAGACATGGGACTTTATAGCAGGGACATCAAAGTCCTCGTTCTCTTTGAAGAACAAAACAGCAGGCACGTAAATTCCGGAAGGGGGTACCGCAGCTGGCATGTTGCAGAAACCAATTGATCTGGCTGGCGAAACGAAATGATGGCTGCTCTTGCAGTTATATGGGATCGGTCTCGCGACATCATCATCTTCTGGCGGAGCTCCGAGAGCAAGATTGGTGTGATGGTCAGCTGGGGAACGGGCCGATGTCCGTCAGAGACGCGCTGACTCAGCATACTCATCACGTGATACGTTGTCCATAGAATATTGCTGTTACTTAGGATCAAACGTCCAACTCAAGTCTCGACTATTCACGCTATTTCCTTGGTTCCTCAAAATCTTGGCCTGTACAAGGCCAGACGTGGCAAGGGCGGCTGTCGATCCTATCATCTGCTTTCTATTTGAGCCCAGGATTGCAGCATTATCGATACGTTATGTACTCTTCATTCCGCCATCGTATATCTGCCGCCTTGTTACCCAGGAAGGTCGTAACATATGGCCTTGCTGCCAGCAGAAAGATTGCTGAATCGCATAGGCCCGTGCATCGCCAATTTGGCACGCTGTTGACATCCTCACAAGGCTCTGTCCGCCTGCGGCAACGGTATGCATCCCAAACTCCTGCCGCCTTGCGCAACCTCCACGTCCGCGCCATTTCATACTCGTCTATACCTCGATTTGTTGCCCGAGCATTTCGTGTACCGATAGCTGGTGCGGCTCTCGGCGCAGGCGGTCTTGGTTACGCCAATTACAAGTTTGAAGGTCAGTTCGCGTACGTGATACGACTCCTGTGCATTCATCTTATTGCGACAGAACTGCGCAACAAGTCGACTGCTTGGATGTTATCTATTCAAGATGTAGCCGCAGATTTTATAGACTCGGCTTCGGACGGCATCAAGTCGGTCTCGTCTCGTGTGTCTGCGGTCCAATTACCAGATATCGAAACGCCTCAGTTCCTCAAGGATCTCTTCGCATCTGTGGAGAACGGCGAGAAGTCACGAGAAGAAAGCTCGCAGGGGGATTCCTCGAACCGACGACCGTCGGAAGAGAATGCCGCTATAGCAGCTCTCATTGCTGCAACTATGTCTTCCCCGTCAGATTCAAAGGCCATCAATGAGGCCGACGGAAATGATTCAAGACAGAACCAGCTTATGCATCTCACGAGGAAGCTTATTGAGATCAGGAGCATGCTGCTGAGCATTGACCAAAGCGACGCGCTGAAGCTCCCAAGCATCGTCGTCATCGGCAGTCAGAGCTCAGGAAAGAGCTCAGTACTAGAAGCCATTGTGGGGCACGAGTTTTTGCCAAAGTGAGAAATCATATTCATCAATTATGGTTGTGCTGATGGTGATGCAGGGGTAACAACATGGTCACTCGCCGTCCTATAGAGCTCACTCTGGTTCATACACCCGCCAAGGCTGATGGCAAGACTCCCGAAGAATATGGCGAGTTCCCAGCTCTTGGCCTGGGGAAGATCACCAACTTCGCCCACATTCAGCAAACCCTGACTGACCTCAACCTTGCTGTCCCCTCCTCCGAAGCCGTCTCTAACGACGCCATTGACCTCCGCATCTACAGTCCCAATGTTCCTGACCTCACCCTCATCGATCTACCTGGCTACGTACAGATATCATCCATGGATCAGCCCGAAACACTCAAGGAAAAGATCGCAGGTCTATGTGAGCGGTACATCCGGGAGCCCAATATTATCCTTGCGGTCTGCGCAGCCGACGTGGATTTGGCAAACTCCCCTGCCTTGCGAGCGAGCCGAAAGGTTGACCCGTTGGGCTTGCGGACAATTGGCGTCATCACGAAGATGGATTTGGTGCCACCTGAACAGGGCGCAACGATCCTTGCGGGGAACCGCTACCCCTTGCACCTAGGATACGTGGGCGTTGTTGCCAAATCAGCAGGGAAGACATCCTCGTCACAGTCCGCAGGTGCCGTTGCGAAACGGAGCGAGAATGATTACTTCGGCAACCACCGTGATTACTTTGGCCCCTCATCCTCGCTGATGGTCGGTACTGATACCCTCCGGCGGCGTCTGATGGAAGTGCTCGAATCTTCCATGGCGTCTTCGCTGCACGGGATCACCAATGCGGTGCAGCTCGAGCTCGAAGAGGCTACCTACCAATTCAAAGTACAATACAACGACCGGCGCATCACCGCCGAGTCGTACGTCGCCGAAACGGTAGACATGCTGAAATCTCGGTTCAAAGACTTCACCACGCAGTTCCGGAAGCCGCAAGTGCGTGAGAAGCTGAAGATGATGCTGGACGAGAAGGTGATGGATGTGCTGGAACAACTGTATTGGCTAGACAAACGGACGCCGGAACTCGGAGCGCTTGCTGCGGACTCGAAGGTGAAGTCTCAGGATGTGGAACCGTATTGGCGACATAAGCTTGAGGCGGCATCTTCCCTACTCACGAAATCTGGCGTTGGCCGCGACTCCACTCTTCTCGTTGCTGATGGCTTACGTGCTCTCATTGATTCGATCGTGTCCGGAGACCCTTTCACGTACCACCCTCGAGCGGCTGAAAGACTGGTGCAGTTCTCACATATGATACTGCGGGAGCGCATTGGCGTGACGTCAGACCAAGTTGAGAACTGCATTAAGCCGTTCAAGTACGAGGTAGACGTTGATGAGCGGGAGTGGGAGCAGGGACGTGGGCGCGCGGCGGAGCTATTTCAGACGGAGGTAGCGATGTGCGAGAGCAAGCTGAAGGAGATCAGGAAGAAGGTTGGTGGGGGTCGAAGACTCAGTAGCCTCTTGGGTTATGTCCGGGGCTTGGAGGAGCAGGCAAAAGAGAGGAAAAACAGACGGTTGGCAGGAGAAGAGGGCGTGCAAGAGGAGCCTGAGCCTGAGTCATATCGGTATCCCCCAGGACAAATTCTTGATGGTGAGATTCTACGATGGATTGTTGGACCGCACGCCGATGATGCATTCACAGCTCGACATGCTATGCTATACAGTGATAGGCTATCCATTCTCAAGCTTCGCCTGGCCGCGCTCAAGTCAAAGCGGTGTAAAGCAGGCCCCGAGAGCGATGTGCTATGTCCTGAGATCTTCTTGAATGTGGTCGCCGATAAGCTTGCGTATACCTCCACTATGTTCATCAACATCGAATTGTTGGACCACTTCTTCGACCAGGTAACCTTGTCAGATTAATGGTGAAGCATGTACTGACACTGTATGTTCAGCTCCCCCGAGGGATTGATTCACGTTTAATATACGACCTCGACCGCAAGGAGATTGAGGAATTTGCTAGAGAGAACCCTGTTGTCAAGCGCCACCTCGACTTACAAGAGCGTAAGGACAAACTCGAGGAGGTGAGTTAACCAGTAGTATCTTCTACACATTCGATGATGACACCATCAGGTTATGAAACAGCTGAATAGTTTGTCGACTCTCCGGACAGATACTCAACCCGCTCCACGTCGACAACGTGGGCTTTTCGGAGGGATGTTCTGAGCTCAATATTCACAGACTTTCCACTTTCCCAGCTTGGATGGATATGTTCATATATATGTAATAATCACCACTCCACATCTACACATTGCAGTGCGGAAGGATGGTATCTATTGTCCAAAGTACAAGCATAAGTGGTAGGCATAACTCTAGAGTTTTGCCTTGTCCTTGGCCATCTAGGAAACAAGTCAGTCGTAGCTTTGGTTAGAGGAGTATAATTGTTCACCTGAAGGACGGCGGCGAGTTTCGTGGCCAACATGATATTGCCCTTCGCCTTCAGCTTGCCAGTGAGGAAAGCTTTCTGGCCGTCTATCTGTTATGCCACTTATTAGTGATTCACATATGAATTGACCGCTAAAACACAAACCTTGCCCGAAGCAAGCTGGGAGAACGTATCATCCGACATGATGAGTGTGACATCGGCTTTGGGCGAGGCGAGTCCCTTAAGAATGGCACCGTTCTTTTTCAAGTCAATCGTCCAGACGGCCTCCTTCTTGTCGTCGTTCGTTATTCGGAGCTCGAAGATGCCCTTGGTCTATAAAGCATTGTGTTACACGATTGAGAAGACTTGTGATTCGCGGTACGCACTTTCTTTACTTGTGCTTGTCTCTGTGCATCGGTGAAACCGTCAAATGCGCTGTGAAGGTTGACCATGAGGTCTGAGGCCTGGAGGCGTGTTCCAAGTTAGTACACGAAGAGGGCGTCCGGAAGGGGCTTATTCAGTGACCTTGAAGCCGTCAACTTTGATGTCGGACATGGTGATGGAGGATGGTACGAAAGATATCGATGAATGTTGTCTTATGAGAGAATAACAGTTATCATATGAAACTTGCAAGCCACGTCGAAGTAGCTTTAAGTGTCAATTGCACCCGATCTTGAGCTGCATCGTGACGAGACTCATTATGTCACAGGTCAATTCATATCGATGTTCGTCAGTATTATTGATGCGTGATGCATCTCGATGACTTCGCGATAAGCGGAGTTGAGGTTTTTGGAATTCGAACCACCATACATATATATATTGCTTCTTGTTCTTACCTTCCCTCAGTTTGTTCCGCCATACTGAGGGTAAGCCTTTTTACATATATTCAAACCGTCGCTAGATACTGACTATAGCTTAGGCTTATGCAGTGTCTAGGTATATAATTCAGTTTGTTCCGCCATACTGAGGGCTTACACAGTGTCTAGATTCTAAAGGTTATGAGTCCTGCTCTCTCGTAAATTGAGGAGTGGAATTACCTACTAGATATGACAGCGGGCCTCAGGAACGACCTCGCCAGGTTAATTAAACCCTCGAGGATCTCATCAAAGCTTCTATCGACGTCATCACAATGTTTAATCTTTCCATCTTAGGTTGAGGAGCTTCAATTCAAAGTCATCTGCAGGTATATATACCCGCGTGTTGTTCTTTATTCATTTCCCGCCTCTTGACCTCATGCCTTCCACTGCACATACTTGTTCCTGTAGCTCAGGTGCTAAAAGCACTGCTCTCAGTCCTCCTTCTGCCGTTGTACCTACTGCTGCCATGTCTCCCCTCTGGGCATCCATCACAGCTATCACGCTTAGCCAAACTGACTTAGATAAAATTGAAGTCCTGGATTGCAGCAAAAATAACTGGGGTGTCTGGTCCAATAGGATGCAGAACTACCTTCTCCTCAAGCACGGAGGAGGATACATCTTAGGCCTAGTTTCTCGTCCCGACCCTTCCCTGGATCCTTCCAGCACTGGTCACTGGGACCTCAACAACCTCTGCATCGTGGCTGCATTGCATACACGTTCCAGCGCTGAGGAAAACTGAGTTCTTGCAAGGTTACACTAACACTTACCTTGCCTGGGACGCTCTCAAGTCCCGTCATGAGAAGGTTGGCCCCATTGCCCAAATCCTACTCATTCAACAGGCCTTGGCAGTCAAATATGTTCGTTCTGAGCACCTATCTACCACTAGTACAGACTCTCAATGACCTTGTCCGTTGTATCTATGCTATTGGTATCCCTAAGGAGGAAGACTTCCTCACGATCATGATGCTTAATGCTATGGCCTGAGGACTTACTGCACTGTGCGCAACCACATTGCAGACACCCTTGCCACCAGCACTGCCAGTAACCCTGTACAGCCCCACTCATATACGCTCCCATCTTGATGTTGAACAGCAACTGCTCGACACAGCTAAGTCTAAGAGCTGGTGATGTTGCATTAGCTGCCACTAGTAAAGGGGGTAACAGTCGCGAACAACCGCGACGCTCACCTTGCAGCACCTGTGGCAACTCCAGTCACCCAACTAAAGATTGCTTCGGCAAAGGAGGAGCGATGGAGGGGAAACAAGATGAGGTCCTAGCACGGAAGTGTGCTGCTCATGAGGCCAAGGCACCTGCAGGCAAGAACAAGCCTACTGCTGGCCACCAGTAAACCAGGGTGGCTTGCGGTACGACACTAATGGTCATGCTTACCTGCTTGACAGCGAAAGTCACGAGGCTATCTACATTGCCACGTTGTCTGCTGATCCGCCTGACACGCCCACCTCTACTGAGTTTGCTGGACTTGCCAGTGACACCATTACTCCAGTATTCATCTGAGAGCTTTCTGATGCCAGAGAGGACGACTATACCACTCTTCTCACGTCCATTGACACCCTCACCACCAGCCTTGACTGGTGCAGCAACACTCACCCTGTGGATTTTGCCGGCATCGCTTACAAAGCCCCCAATCAGTGCAAACTGCACTATAGTTGACCCTTCTGTGGTTCCCCTCTTCCTCGATAGTGGTGCTTCGGTGCATATCAGCAACGACGAAGCTGATTTCTTCAGTCTTCGTCCTATTGCTCCCCATTCTGTCAATGGAGTAGGTGGCTCATCCATCCAAGCCGTAGGTGTTGGCACCCTTCAACTAGTTGTTGTGAGAGGTATCCACATCACCCTTGACAATGTGCTATTCATCCCCACAGCAATGGTGCATCTGATCTCAGTATCTGCGCTCTGTGAGGCACACCTGTTGCATTGCATTGTTCAACACTACCAACTGCTGGGTGCAGTCTTGTAATGGGAACTGCATGTTATCAGGCATGCTTACCTCTCGTCACCTTTATGCACTCTCTGGTGGACAGCTCTCTGTGGAACATGCCTATACGGCCCACCAGAAGCCAACACTCAAGTGCTGGCACCGTCATCTCAGGCACACCAACTATCGCACTGTCTACGATCTTGCATGCTCCGGTAACTGCAGCTGGTATGCCCATTGACCTATCCCCGTTCCACCTAAGTGTGATGCTTGTATCTTCGGAAAACAGACACGAACTAGTGTTCCCAAGACACGTCAGGGGGTCAGAGCGAGCAGAAAGTTGGGTATTGTGCACGTGGACTTAATGGAACACCCCAATACTGTGTCTGCAGCTGGTAACAAATACATCATGGATATTGTTGATGATCACTCGTCTTATGCTTGGTCTATCCCCCTTGCCTCTAAATCTGATGCTTTTCCAGTGCTGCAGGCTTGGGCACTCACTCGTGAGGTCAAAACCAGCACCAAAGTTGGTACTTATCACTCTGACAATGGCGAGCTCAAATCAGAATCCATGCAAGAGTGGCTCCTCTCACGTGGTTCTCAACACCAATTCACCACCCCTTACACCTCGGCACACAATGGTCGCATGGAATGACTGCATCGTACCTTGATGGGTAAGGCCTGTGCTATGAGATCAGCTTGTAATGTTCCTGTCAACCGTTGGGATGAGTTCATTCTTACAGCATGTTACTTATCAAATTGCACACCTGTAACATCTCAAGATGGTCATACTCCCTTTGAACGTTGGTATGGTCGCCCACCTGATCTGTCTCATCTGTGTGAAGTGGGTTGTAGGGCTTTTCGTTCTTATCCAGAACAAGCACAACCCTAAGGTCTACAGCCGTTCTGTTGAGTGTGTCCTGATCAGCTATTCCCTTGATTTCGAAGGCATATTGGTGTTACCACTGTGCATCTCACAAAGTATTTGTGTCTTACAATGTTTCCTTCATAGAATCTCACCAGCAAGGGACTCCTCCTGTCGCTACAATGGCCACACCTCCCTCTACGCCCTCTCCAACTCATCCTCATTCAGTGTCCCTCGAGGAAGTACATGATGTCGATTCCCCAATGCCTACTGATCACCTACACACCCTCTACCTCGCCTCCATCACCACATCAGTTCCACTCAGTGCTACTGTACCCTTGGAGCATCAATGTGCAATGGATGGTAAGCCTTACATGTCAGCTACTCAGCGGGCCATACTAGAATCACTCTCAGCCGCTGACCATCTTAAAGTGTTGTCATCTTTGATATCTGATGGATCTGACGCTATGGCGACAGTTTTCACTGAGGAGGAGTTTGTATCTTTGGCCGATCTTTTCTCCGCTATGCCTGACAACCTGGAACATGAATTTCCCGATGACCCATCCACCTATGCTGAGGCTATGGCTTCTGATCATGCACCTGAATGGACTCATGCCTTGAAGGATGAGTTCGGCTCCCTACAAGATCTCGGAGTGTACAAACTCATGCCACTGCTCATCTGTACCTCATGGCAGGAGAATCATGCGTGGCTGGCCAGTTTTCAAGCTGAAACGAATCAACATGGCCACCCTGCCTGCTTTAAGGCCAGGTATGTCTGTCAGGGATACTCCGCCGTTTGGGGCCAGGACTACATGAAGACATCTGTGCCAACAGCACATCTTGAATCCTTTCAGCATTCTCGCCCACCTTGGCGCAGCCCTAGACTGGGAGATTGACCAGATAGATATCAAAACTGCCTTTCTTCACGGGTTACTCGAATTGGATGAAGTTTGCTACATGCATCAGCCCGAAGGTTTCCTTGAACCCAGGAAAGAAGACTGGGTCTGGGAACTACAGAAAGGACTCTATGGTATGAAACAAGGGGGGCCTGTGTGGAACCTGCACTATGAATGATGCCATGCAATCTTGGGGATTCACGCGATTAAAATGCAAACATTGCATCTACTACTGTAAGACTGATGCAGGCATTCTCCTCATCATGGTCCATGTCGATGACTTTCTCACTGTAGGCAGTAACAAGGCGATCATCTCTGATTTCAAATGGCAGCTTCGCACGAAGTGGGAAATATCCGACCTTGGTGATGTGAGATTCTGTCTGGGTATCACACTGGAACGGGATCGTGTCAGTCACACCATCCATCTCTCTGCAAACAGCTCTTATAGATCACATTATCACGCAATTTGGATTGACAACTGCTGTTCCCGTTTCGACCCCAATGGAGACCGGTCTTCACCTCTCACGACGCACCCATGCTCCCTTGACAGATGCACAACACAATCTTATGGCTTGTACCCCTTACTGATCACTTGTTGGCTCTCTCATGTACCTTGCAATTGGCACATGCCCCTGACATTGCTCACACTGGTGCAGCAGCTCTGTCGACACCTCGATTGCTATGGGCCAGTGCACTGGGAAGCTGCCAAGCAAGTAGCACATTGCCTTAAAGGTACTCAGCTTATCCACACTTGTTCTTGGTGGTGACCATCCAGTGTGTCTTCTCAGACTCACCGACAGTGACTTCGCGAACTGTCCTGACACCCACCGTTCCATTAGTGGATACTGCTTCACACTTGGTAGTGGGATGGTCACCTGGAGTGCACTGTCAACAGAAGACTGTTTCTCTGTCCACATGTGAAGCAGAGTATGTGGCAGCATCTGATGCATCGAAGGAACTCACCTGGTTACGCACCCTCCTACTCGAACTTGGCTTCATGCAACCATCTGCAATGCCTCTCTTGTGTGATAACACCGGTGGCATCACTTTATCCGAAGACTGCTTCATTCCATTCGAGAGTTAAACACATCAATCATCACCATTCACTCTATTCACAAGCGTGTATCCAAGGGCCAAGTCAAGTTATCCTATATCAAGTCAATGAATAATGCTGCCGATATCTTCACGAAGCCTCTGCCACGCAAGGATTTTGAACGGCTACGCACCTGCTTGGGTTTACAGTGAGAAGTCGAGGAGGAGTATTGATGTGTGATGCATCTCGATAACGTCGTGATAAGCAGAGTTGAGATTTTTGGAATTCAAACCACCATACATATATATATTGCTTCTTGTTCTTACCTTCCCTCAGTTTGTTCCTGCCATACTGAGGGTAAGCCTTTTTACATATATTCAAACCATCGCTAGATACTGACTATAGCTTAGGCTTACGCAGTGTCTAGGTATATAATTCAGTTTGTTCCGCTATACTGAGGGCTTATGCAGTGTCTAGATTCTAAAAGTATCACTACATAACTTAAATATATGTATAAAAGTACAGCGCACTGTTGTGCAAGCATTAATTCGCAAATTCAAGTGTCGTAGGTCCTCCATCTTCCCCTGATCTCAACTTTCCCACAGTACAACCACAACCACACCCGATCCCACACGCCCAAAATCTGTATACTCTAAATCACACAGCCCCTGACATGGATGCTATGGTTAAAATTTGTCAAGGACATCTTGGCTGCATCCACACAATTGGTTTCCAAGACCCACTACATCTCGCAAGTGCTCTTTGCCAGCCAGCTCTAGAGTCAAAACCTATGTGGAGAGATTCACCCCTCCCTGTTTCAAAGTTGCCATCACATCCACAACCTGACATTGAGTGGTGGATGTTCAACTTCTGCACTATCACTGGTGCTGGTGCCTGCATGTCCATTCCTGGGTGCATCTGTGTCACTGTCTGGGACTAAACTGACAAGCCATTTTATCTTTGGTGTGCAATGCTGAAACATCAGTACCCTTAGATTCCTACAAAGTTTGACTGCCTGGAAGCAGTGGATCTCAGCTAAAGAAAGTATTCAAGAACATCTTTTTTCAGTCCTTCACATCAAAGCTTACTTGTGGCCTTCATAGCACAATGCTTAATAGGGTACATGTATCCCTAATAGTGCTTCAATAACAATACTAAAAGCATTTGTATCTGTATGTATCTCCACCTCATTAAACAAAAGTAAAGGCAAACTGTTCCACAAGCACTAGCCAACCTCAACTTCAAGAAAATTAAAGTATTACCTTACATCATCAAGCTACACATGCACGAACACATTCCCCACACATTTTATAGTCACCCTGAGTGGATTTCATGTAAGCCAGTTGGCATGAGTTGTGTGAGAAGACAAGAGACATTGACTGAGCTGAGGAGATGACTCAAGAATAGCATCACTGTCCCATGAAAAAATGGACTATGCTCTGCATACACCAGTAACTTACACACTGTCAGTAATCAGTGTAATATAGGTAAGTGAAATTATCATGTTCCACATTCCGGACCCTGACTTGATCACCTTTGGAATGCTGGTCCTCTGGATCCACTTGATAAACCTGCACCCTATCTGGATCTCCGGAACTGTTCTCCATCTCATCTCTGCATGTTCTCCATTTTTATATGTTCATTTAGATTTCCCCCTAACTCTGGTTTTCAGATATACACTTATCTGTCTCACTTCTTGATTCGTCTTGCCTGTTTCATTTCCAATTTCATATTTGTGATCTGTCTGACTTACTAATAAGCTTTCCATATGCTTCATACATAGCCTGGACTTGCTGACTGACTCTGCTGTTATGATATCTACAGTATATAAACCTCCTGTAACTCTCCATAGTTCTTCAGTTCAAATATCAACTTAGATTCTACTCATTCCTGTCTCTCCAGACTAAGTTCTCATACTCTGTCCAACTCCAAGCCTTAGGATTGATTCCTATAGGCTATATCTCTGGCTCTACATCAGGGTAGTCTCTCTTCATTTATTTCTACTCTAGACTTTGTCTGCAGTAGCCTTACCTCTCCTTCCCTATCATTACTGGAAGTCTGCCAGACTTACTCCTTGTCCAATCTCCGGACTTCATCGGACTTCCACTTTCCACCTTCGGAAATTAAGGGCATGTACTTGGGTAAGGGGCACAGCACATGAGCTAAAGCCAAGCCCTTTGGACACTGAGTATGGTCTTAAGAGAATGATCAATTCATGCAATGGAATGTATAGGAACCCTCTTTGCATAAAGCTACAAACTCAGATTGTGGTTCTAACAGGTACCATTATTTCTGCTTTGTTTTCATGTTATTAGAACTGTCAAACATGATTGAATTCATGTACAACTTACACAATATCAGTAATCAGCATAATATAGGCAAGTGAAATGATTGATTTGCACAATGGAATATATAGGAACCCTCTTTGCATAAAGCTACAAACTTAGATCACAGTTCTAACAGGTACCATTATTTCTGCTTTGTTTTCTTGTTGTGAGAAGCATTGAACATAATTGGAGTGGGAAGGAATTCATGCACTTTAAAGTTGTGATTGGATCACCACAGTCTTTCTGAAGTCTGACATGTCCTGCGATGTATAGGAACCTTGTTTGTATAAACCTACAATTTTAGAGTACAATTTTGTGGGACACCATTAATTCTGCTGTACTATCTCATTAAACATGCTTGGAGAGCAGAATGTGACCTGTCACTTTATGCTGAAGATGACCACCTTGAGTTTTTCTTGTGCCTGAGCCAGAGGAGCTCAGTCTTCAAGTAACCTGTCGGTGAATGCATGTGACTGAGAGGTTTTGCAAGGTTCGAATGAATGTGCACAAGTCTAACCAACATAAACTCAGCCTGGAAAGACAAGTAGAAGTATTTAGGATAGGATTGAGTACATCAAGAAGCTTTGTTTGTTTAGAGGGCTTTACCAGGTTCAAGCACATATATGAAAATTATTCTATTGGAGGGGCTTTGCCAGGTTTGAATGTATATGTGTGGGTTGATCATCCACATAACTTCGGTTGGGAAAGACAAGTAGAAGCATATAGGATTGGATTGAGCACATCAAAAACATCAGAGGCTTTGCCAGGAATGAACCATCAAGAAATTTATATTTGAGTTTGAAAAATAATATATGGTTATCTAGAGTGTGAACATCTGCTGGATAATTGCACATGTGAATATGGTGACTAGTATGTTAAGGAGAATCTTTCTCGTGTACTTTCCTCTATGAACTCATTATTGCAACTGAAAACCTCCCAAGCTGTGCTGAAGTCAGGGGAGCTGTATGAATCTTTCTGAACACTTTCCTGCAAGTGATGTGGAAAGTTAAAATACAAGACATGATAATCATTAAAATTTACCTATCTCACCATTTGAGCAACTTGTTGATGTGGGCCTGAGCATCAGTGCCTGGTACAACCTCAAAAAAGTCCACAATGTTGTTGTAGAAATTGTAGTAGTCAAAGTCTCCATCAACACTCTGCCAGGAGTTGATGTTGGAAAGGGCAAAATGAAGCTATATCACAATCAGTTTCAAAAGGTCAACACAGCAGAAAAGGTTGACAAACCTGACAAGCTGTGTATGCAATGGCACATGGGGTTACTGTCTTCATGCCAATGATGTTGGCTACATGGCTATGGTTGACTCTGAGGACTGATGGCATTGAGATGCTGTGATAACATCAGCACCATTGCCATCACCATCAATTTCTTTGGTGGAGGGTGGAGATGCAAAGAGGTGTTTGAATACCTGCACAAATAAGCAGTGCTTCCCTCAACATGTGGTAGAACTTACTCTGAGCAGTAGAGTTGAGTGAAAGAGACCTTTCTTGATGTTGGCCAAGTCAAAGGAGTAGTCTTTGTACATAAATGCTGGCCAAGAGTAAGCAGTAACTAGGAAGTCTGAATCCCTATCTCTAATCTTGTCCTTGGTCCTATTGTAATGATGAGAATAATATCAATGCCAACACGTTAATGATACATACAAAGAGAGGGATCATATATGTATGTCCTAATATAACTATGAGCATGTAAGGTACATGGGAGGATCCATTTTGCACCTGCAACAAAATCAGTTGGGCGAACCCTGGCAAAGGAATACCACAAGCACTTACATAATGGGTTCATCATATCCTTCAGTTGTGTGTGAACAACATTCCTAGCAATGGCCAATTCACCAGCCATGATGTGGATGTTGGTAAGGAAACTTGTGGTCTTGCTATCAGTAGCTAAGTCTTGGACATACAGAGGATCAAATGCTTGAATTAAGGCCCAGTTCCACTGCCCTTTGAATGTGCAATGTAGCTAGAGTGTTAAGACCGTACTCAAAGAGGATGATGTCTGAAGGGCTTGGCTTCAGCTCGTGCACTGCACCCCTTACCTAAGTACATGCCCTTTATTTCTAAGATGGAGAAACAGAAATCCAACAAAGTCTGGACAATAGGATAGAGGTAAGTCCAGCAGACTTCCGGTGACTTATAGGAACAAGGAGTAAGACTACTACAGATGAAGTCCAGAGTAGAAACAAACAGAGAGAGACTACCCTGAGGTAGAGCTGAAGTTGTCATCTATAGGGATCAATCCTAAGACTTGGAGGTGAACAAAGTATGGGGACTTAGTCCGGAGAGACAGAGATGAGTAGAATCTAAGATGATATTTGAACTGAGGAAGTATGAAGTGTTACAGGAGTTTATATACTGTAGGTATCCTAATGGAAGATCAGTCAGCGAAGTCCGAGGCTATGTACGAAGCATATGGAAAGCTTATCAGTAAGTCAGACGGTGACCTGCATCAAACCAGTCTGGTGCATGGCTGACCAATACTCCGTGGAGGTCACCTTCAGGCAAGCACAGTGTATAAGCAACAGCCTACATTGCAATTCCAGGAGTACAGATTCCACAAGGCCAATTATTTCTGAACCTCAACAGGTTGTAATGACCTCACTATGACCTGGACTCCACCTACATAGTGCAAGAAGGCCCTATAAATTATTTCATGTCAAATAGTCTGCAAACACGTCACAAAAACCATGAAAGCCAGTACCAAACTCTTACTGATCCATATATATATATATAAATAATAGATTACACCAACTATAAACAGAGACTGGTATCTTACATGATTACAGAACTACCCTAGCTAACAGAAGTCAGCTGACTTATGACTCATGACAATGAGTCATGATGAGTCATAAATATACCAAAATGGCACCATTCTGAGTCTGACTAATTATGACTCATTACAATGACTCATGATGACTCATGTATACCAGTAGCACAGCCATTGATTTTGTCTATATAAGGACCTGCTTCTGACCTGAAAAAGCAAGCAGATTTACCCCCATTTTCTTACGTGTGAGGAGTGATCAGAGCCAGACAACAGTGAGAGCTGTTGAGTTTGGTAAAGGTACCCTACCAGTGAGCCAGTAAATTGTTGAGAGCACCATCCTCCACAACCAGCAAGCCTGGTATAGCTTCATTTGTCTGTTTTTCTGTGTTCCTCTTTTATTTTTCATGCTTCATCACTACAACCAAACCTATCACAAATTTGTGTTTGTCTCTTGCATCCATCTAAAGCTTTAAGTAGCTTAGTGGGAGAGACTTCAGGAGTTGATAGTGACACTTAACCTTGCTCATCTGAGTGTTGGTATTGAGCCAGGGTTTCACTGCCACAAGACTTCAGCTATTGAAAGGGGACTTGGTATTGAAAGCCAAGGACGCCCATTCCTGTTCTGTTTAATACTCAAAGAGAGTTCCTTGACAGTGGGTTCAGTAGTATTCTAAGTTCTCTGTGCATTGATCAGTCCTGACCTTTGACCTCACCTGCTTGTGTGTTGGGAGTGATCATTATAGCTCTGCACAACGTGTGGTAGCAAGATTATTACACAGCATCCTTTGTGGGAAGTATTTTTTGTTGTTGTTTTTGTGTTATCCCTTGAGTGGTGGATTGGTTGCTCACTTGCTGATGCCACAAGGAGTATCTTTGTCTGAACGTAGCAAAGGTACATTCTAAACAATCACCCCACGAACAACCATGTTATCAGCCATTGGTATTTGTCTGAATCGCTGACCGTGGAGGTAGTGATTTTATAGGTGTTTATCTATAGATCATCTATCTAAGAAGACATTTCTGGAGCCCACCGCGAGGGGTGGTATTTTGCTCTAGTTACCTAAGTACAACCAGACCAACTTCTGTTCTCACTGACATACCCACACTCATCAAACATCTCTGGGATTCACATACCCCTTACCTTTGCCCATAGCCACCATGAATCCTGCACCAGCTGTTGCTGTGAATCCTACTGCTCCTGCTGCAGTTCCTGTCCAGCAAGTTGCACAACCTGCTCTTGCCTCCCTAGCATTGCCATCACGTAGAAACAAGAATGCCCCTGAGAAGTTCAAGGGCAAGTATAACGAAGTCAAAAGGTTTCTTCGTCACTATGAGAGGCTATGTCACCAACATCAAATCACTGTTCCCCAAGAGCTATGCGAGAATGTCACCTTGTATTGTTCATCTCATATTACTCGTCTCATTGAGATCCTGCCAAGCTATAGAAATCATGACTGGATCCAATTGAAAGCTGACTTCCTTAGCTTCTTTGATGCAGATCAGGACGCTAAGCGATATAAGGTTCGAAGCTTAGTAACCTTTGTCAGCAAATGCAGATCTACATCAATACGAAGTCTGTCTGATTGGAAGAAGTATACTCGAGAATTCATAGCCATAGGAGGATGGTTACTAGCGAAGAATAAGATATCAAGCAATGATTATGCCACCTATTTTTGGAAAGGGATACCACAATCTCTATGTATAAAGATTGAAAGTCGGCTATTGGCACCCATGCCCCTGAGAGATATGACAACCCCTTTTTCCTTTGATGAAGTATCCCAAGCTGCAGAGAAGATACTGCAGCGGGATCGCTTTGACACGGACCTTGTATACTCAGACACAGAAGGCTCAGACAGTAATGACTCAGACAGCTCTGATGACACAGGTTCAGATACAGATGCTAGTACAGACTCAGAAGAGGAACATGCTAAGCGAGCTAAGCACTCTAAGCGAGCAAAATATAAACACACCTTACCCATGCATAAGAGTAGTTTACGTAAGACTCGCTTCGAGGAAGAGTATAGCTCGGATGATGAAGAGAGCCCATCAATGAAAACACGTAAGGCAGTACAGAAGGAACGAACAACTAGGGTTAACCCTAAGGAGGAAGTAGAGAACTTAATTCAACAACTCGGACAGATGCATATAGGGGATGCTAACTATGGTACATTGTACTACAAGGCCATTACCTTGGATCCAGTGGTAAGAAAAATTATCGAGAGCCCTCTTGAGAGGGCAGCAAAGGAAAGGTCAATGGGGCTAAGGGATCCTCAATTTCCAAGTGCTAGACTACCTACGAACAATAGAAGCACTACTAGTAACACGAACCAGGTACCTAGGCCAGCCCCTAACTACAACCCTTATCCTAGGGGGACAGCCTGTTTTGGATGTGGGGATGCAACTCATGGATTAGTAGGGTGCCCAAAAATAGCGGAACTACTTACCAAGGGAGCTTTGAGAAAGACGGAGGGAGGATTGATAGTGTTACCTGGGGGAATTCCCTTGAGAAGGTGGGGGGAGGAGACGTTAATCAGTGCTTATGAAAAATGGGTGCAGACGGAAGCAAGAACTCACTTTATTAAATGGGAAGATGATGGTTGAATAAGTGAGGATGACGATGATAAGGAAAACTGTTGGGCCTTAGGATATGTCAGTGACATAGATAGTGAGGAAGAGAAAACTAGAGCTTACCCTGCCTATTGAACCCAGAAGGACAGAGTGCGCAAGAGAACCGAAGTATTTGATGGGGTATACCCAATGGGAAAGGAGATGAGAGAGGACATGAAAAAAGAACAGCGGCAGCGCTATGAATTAAGAGGGGACAGAACATACGCACCAGGACCAGTTAAACATGTCCCCGCATTCCCGAAACCGAGTTTTCTGACCCCGCCCCCACTTCCAAGCCCAGCTAAAGTTCTACCGCCTCCGAAATGGCCAATTCCCGAGGCCCGAGAGTTTAAGTTGGCAGATACTAAGGGCAGATACCAGTCAGTAAAAACAAACCCGGGAAACCCCTGGGACGAAAGCAAAGACTTACCATTAGCACCCGCCCCAACAAACGAATGTCCAGAAAAGAATAAGCAGAAGGAGCGGGAAAATGAACCATTAGAAGGGCATGGAAGAGTGAGACCGACGCTGATACCCGCAGAAAGGGCGCGGTGTCACGCACCAAACGTGTCATATCATTCCTTACTCACCTTTTCATTTGTTTCCCTTCCTTTCCTTTAATTTTTCGATTTTTCAGCGATTTTCAACAGTATTACGGCATCCCGCATTTTTACGGCATTTTGCATTCAACGAGGTTTATTCACCTTTCCCCCATTCACACACTTCCAACGCTCTCCCATCTTCACCCACTACACTCTCAGACAACCTCAGCATCAGCCAGACCATGCAAAATTGCACCAATACGTCGAAAACCGCGTCTTTATTCATCCTGTCCTCATCACCCTACCATTTCCAATCCTCTTCAGCGGCTTATATTCATCAAACCATTCAAACCATTATCCACTCGCACCTCACCTTCATGATCACTGTGGACACCATGCCATTCCATCCTAACACTCACCAGAGATTGCAAACAACCAAGTCCCTATGCAGATGACCAATCCCTTTATCATGCTGGGGAAGCGTCTTACAGACTGTGTATATCCCATGATCCCTGCATGTCGACATTCTGCACCAACAACCACATGACATCTCTGCAGCAGAGCATTCAGATCATCACACCATCATGGCATCATAGCATCATCACTCCATTCCATTCTCCACTGCCCATATGCTGCATCATTGCTGCGTCACAGCTCTTGCATCATCACCGCACAGCACTTTGTCATGCTTGCATAGCAATTGGTCATGATGACTCAGGTCATGAGTCATGGTTTGTAATGGTTACAGCCCTGCTTTATCATCGCTTTTTCATTCTCTGACTCATTCTTTGTCCTTATGACTCATTCTCCATTTTATGACTCATTCTGCATAGGATTTGTTCTATTTTTCGAAATTGCTCAGTCATTACCCCTGAAGCGCAGCACATTCATTCCATTCCCCCCTTTCATTGCCCTCTTCATTGCCCTACTCATTGCCTGGAGCGTTGCTTTGCATACACAGACGTACGCAGGTACTATACTCTATATAAACCCCTGTACTTTAGCTACAGAGCAATCAACTCATCCAGTTCACCATTTCATGTTCAGTTCTCTCTGAAGCCTCAGTTGGCTTCGCATTTTTCATCCCCCACGTCTTCCTGGACCTTGTTCACCTGGAACACTGTCCCACTGCCATTCTATTCATTCAGCCCAGTCCATCATCTTTGCTGCCCTCTTTCTTCGTCCTCCAACACAGCTAGGTCATCCCAGACTTAGTTGTGCTCATCTACTATCCTCCAACACCTAAACCCCTCACACTCGAAGTGTGTGGTGCACTACCAAGGGTCAGGCCACCCAACTGAACAACTACTGTACCCAGTGCTTCTCAGCATAAGGACCACTGAGCAGTAGCATTGCTAGGTTTGTTGTTTTGTTGTGGTTTACAACTGATCAGCAATGAAGATCGACAGTGGTACAACGCGCAAGATGACGATATTGTCATGGAAGATGAGCACCTGGGGAAAATGAAGAAAGAATCAGCAAGGGGCAAGCAGGAAAGAGCAAAAACCAAAGACTTACCAGCAGAAAGGACTGAGGTACATATGCCAGCGGATCATGTGATTGAGTCCAAATCAGGAGTGAGAAAATCAGAACTGTCTGATGGAATCAATGCGAAGTCAGTTCTAAATAGAATTCTCAACATACCAGTGGAACTCACTGCGGGAGAAATACTGGGAGTATCGAAGGAACTGTCCGGGCTTCTGGCCCAGTCGATCAGACCGAAGACTGTCCCCAGAAAAGAGGCACACCTCGTATACGACTCAAGTTTCAGAACGAATATTAGAGCCGAAGGTTTTCGGGTCACGGGAATTTCTGAAGCAAGGACGAAAGAGGCATTGATTGAATTACCAATCACAATTCAGGGGAATAGTCTCAAAGCAGTCATAGATACTGGAAGCCAACTAAATATAGTCTTGGAAGAAATGTATGAGAAGTTTATTAATCTCCCAATCAACCGGAGCAAGACCCTTGTGCTACATGACGCAAACAGTGGGAAAGGACACTTACAGGGACTAGTGTCCCAGGTACCGGTTAATATTGGCACAGTACTTACAACGGCGGAAATCTACGTAGGAGCTGCGGTACCATTTGACATCCTATTAGGAAGGCCCTGGCAAATACATAATGTAGTATCTATACATGAACGACCTACTGGAACTTGGCTGGAGTTCGGAAATAGCCTGACTAATGACCAGATATCCGAGTTATTAGTAGTACCTTCCAAAAGTGGATGGAACTGAAACAACGATGCGAATAGCTGGAATATTACTTGTTCTGGAAGTTCCGATGCGAATGCTTCGCATCAAGGGACACCCAAAAATAGCACTTATGTTCCAGAAGCAGCAATATCAGCGGAGCCTATTGATATCTGCCATGCCGAGTGTAATCGCATGTTGCAGAAAATTCAGCAACACCTTGTTATTCAGGTAGCTAAGATAGTAGACAATTGTATGGACCTAATGAATGCTGCTCTACATACCAGTACTACAGTGGAAGTTATAAAAGAAGGAACACAGCAAGGGAAGGATGGTATTAGCACCCTTCAGAATTTGTCAACTACTATGCCGATCATACGCGTTATCACTCTATTCCAGCCTAATCCGGAAATGCTCCAGTATGCGGGCTCTACGTGTAACTTACATGTCACGCACCCCGGCCATCATGCATTTAGGCATACCACCAATGTTCTTAATGCCCACTCAATCGATGGGAACCATCAGGCCGATTATTTAGTGTTAAATAGTTCACAGTACCAAGACCTTAGGGAGGATGCAAGGCACATCAGAGATTTCTTACCTAGTATAGTAATAAGTGCCAAGTTTGCGGAACCCAACTTGATATCCCAGTATGGAGCGGTAACTATTCCCGCGATCGAGCTTCCTCTGGATGCCCGATCAATCTGATCACCTACCCCACTTGCATTTGCCAGACGTCTATCGTCTGGCCCATTCTTCACAGAATATGACTTGGACTTCCACCACTTTTACAGCAAAGCGCGCTCTCTCCCGACCATCAGCTTTGGGGACTTGGTCAACATGACCAACGAGGATATCATTAATATCCCGGATGTTCTTCTGCCTCACATTCCCATAAGTCCTTCCCCCATCGAAAATTCAACCACCACTACCACTACCATGCAGAATGTTACTCTGGCAAGCGCAGACCCCCGCATGCGCTACCCACAGTTTGCGGACAATGCCAGGGACGACTTCCGCAACAAAACCGAGGCCCGGAGGACCACAGAACAATTGAGGCACGAGGACGACGGAGACATGGACGACGAAGACGACTCACGCAGGAAGGTATTGGCCTCAAGCCCCAGGTTACCTGCCCCTCCTTGTATCCATCTCACAGTACCCCCCAACTCTCCGAACTGCACACCAAGAACTGAACCCGCCCCTGGATCACCAGTGTACGATCCCATTCGGGCCCGTTTACTATGTCTCAAAGAAGCTAACAACAATATCCCCAGCCACACGAACTTAATAGAGGGATGGATTGAGCTGTTGAAGGAGGATCCAGCAGTTGATGAAGATGCCGAGGGAACGGATGACGAAGATGCTGGACTGTCCGACAGTGACACTCTACTGTCCGATGGGAGTGACTTCTCCTCCTCCACCTCCGTTGCTGGGGAAGAGGACGTCCCTGTCATATCACCCCACGCTTCTGCCCTCCAATGACTCTCCCATCTCGTGCAAGACCTAGCCAACCCGCTCTCACGAAGAATGATGCCGCAGCTTGTGCCTGCTCTTCTATTCACCCAGATGTTAGACACTGTAGGAAACATTCTGGCTGCAGCCCTGCAGAGGCCCATATCACGGAGTACGTCAAAATCCCAGTTGTCCGGACATCAGTACAGTCACTCCCAGTCATCTCCGATGAAACCCGCTCAAACCCGACGCTTTCCCGCGCTCTCTGAGCCTTGGACCCACCGGAGATGCACCAGACCCGCTCGCATACCTTCGGAAACCCGTCTGTCCTATGTCCTGTCCATTCCGTCCAAACCCCACTGGTGCATAGTAGCTTGTTTCCCATGACTGATGCAGTAGACAGCATTATTACCTATGTTCCCACAAGTCCGCAGTGCCTCATGTCAGTTTACATATCACCGGACCCGATGTTTTCCTATTTTCTATATTCCGGATTTCTACGTAGCTAGTTATATAGGACTGATAGTACGACCAAGCACTCTTTACTTTACTGTAGGTGGGACTTCCCATCTACTTGGTCACATACCTGTCCTTACCTGTTACCTGGCTGAATATACCTGGTTATCACCTGTTCTGCACCCGCTTTGGACCCACAACCCTTGTCATTCGTTTTCCCTGACTTTCCCTTGTTTCCGGACATAGTCTGATGCTTTCCAAACCCGTTCCCTTGCTATTATCCGTAACCCGACGACCCGAAGCTTCGGACCCACTTTCCCGCGCCTCAGACTTGGTAGTATACCTTCGGACCCGACATTTTGACCTCCAGACTTGGTCCGCATACCTTCGGACTTGTTCCTTTACCTTTCTGTGACCTTAGATACTAACTTTCAGACTGATATCAGTAGCAGACCCCTTTAGGGTCGAACGTTCTTGCCTTGCAAGTGAAGCAGCAGGTATAGCATTTGATCTAACACTATATCCGCCTACTGCGGAGTTGTTTCCCACAATGCCCTCGAGGAGCAGGATGAGGACTTAGACATTTTTCGCAGGAACACTCCCGCCTTCTTTGGCCTCACCTACAACAAACTAGCTTATGACCCATTGCCCTTCGTCGGGGGGTATGATGACCTGCTTATCCGGCGTCTTGATGTTATGAGCCACTTCCTGATCAGAGCCATGGCCGCGCAGACCACTTGGGAACTCGGACTCGAGCTGGCCAGCTTCCATATTGCCTGCCCCAGTTCTGTTTTTCATTACGACACTATTGACTACCCAAAGTTTGTTCCCTGCGGATGCACTCGCCTGCACACTCGTATGTTTGAGCTCCAGAACATGCGTACCACGGCTCGC
Organism: Suillus lakei; assembly: GCA_016628065.1. NCBI lineage: Eukaryota > Fungi > Basidiomycota > Agaricomycetes > Boletales > Suillaceae > Suillus > Suillus lakei. Next base: position 251,739 of record JABBWA010000058.1, on the reverse strand, counting down.
ACTATCTTACAACTCATTCACACTACTCTCACTCCAGCGCAGTCTCATGAAACACTACTCGACCAAATTTTTATCATCGTTGTGGATGGAGTGCGTTGCATCCCAGCTACTGTCAACCGTGCTACGTTTTTCCTCCAGCTCTGCCCCTCTTCTAACCCCCTTTTCACTCTCGAAGAGACGGCCACTATTCGCACCGCTGCAGGAATATTCCGCTTCTACAGAAAATTCCAGCTCGCCGACACTCTCGACGACCTTCTCGAACTCTCCCTCCCAGATGAGGATGTAGTTCACGACCTCCTGCAGAACCATCTCCTCGATGATCTTTGTGGGACCAGTGTTGTTCCCTCTGTTAGTACCAATCACATTCTCAAGCTCGCTGAAGCTCAGCACGAGTGTTGCTTCAACACCAAGCGTGTTGGCCCCTGTGTATTGGAGTAGGTGGAGGACATTATTTCTGACGTACTGAAGTATTTCTTTCTATTGTGCTGATGCTTGGTCTTTGTCTGTACCATTATTCTACATGCCCTATCCATTCATCACCTACTAAGCTGCTATGAGAATCCCTTCTGAATAGGCCCCTAGTGTGATTAGTTTGACCCCCCCCTCTGCTTCTAAGACATAACTAAAGATTTTTGGTACAACCTTATTGTTTTTAGGAGATTTATAGGAGAAAATACCCATACACATTTACATGCCTTGTATTCCCTTAATGTCTGGGTATCCCCTGTCTGTGTATAACAAATGAATACCACAAGTGTTTTCTGGTACCTGTTGGTTGTCTTTTTGAGTTTCAGTGTGCAACAAAACCAGCTGGCCAGCAAATTCTCTGAGAGTCTCTTCAGTATTGGACGACTCTAAATAGCCAAACTTCTTTGGCTGCTGTCTCCAGGAGTCATTTTACATAACAACCACACAGGGATAGGCTTATCCCCCAGCCTCACAAGCAAATACCAAGCCAACCCTCAGTCTAGCATTGCAAAGACATGGGCCACTTACCCTGGCCTGGGAAAGTTCCAGCTTTACGTACTGCAACTCCACTACCAAGATACTAGGGTAACGAGCTTAGGCCCCTTTATTTAAAGTGGTACTATAGCAACCCAGTACAAGAATGGAGCTGAACCATGGACTATATGCACGAACAGATACCCCAACAAACTCTGATGGTGAACAGGATGAGAGCACTGATATGTGGTATAGGACAGTAGAAGCTGAGAGTAGGGAAGAAGATATCACTAAGCACTTCGAGCCTGGAGACTCAATATGGATCATGACCATTGGAGATCTGGATAATGATGGAGCATTCTGGACCCCTGAGGACCCGAGTAGCCTATCTTGTAACCATGACATGGTAAACTCATTCACTATGTATAAGTGGGTGGATAAGAAAGTACAGCCAGTTCCAGGAGTATTTCCCCAAGAAGCTCAAGTAATTAGGCAGATTCCACGTAATCCTTTAGAAACCCTAGTACCCCTTTCTCCACACCCCCCAAAGGTGATCCCAACTGCCAAGCTCACTAAAGAACGACTTGAAGCCTTGAATGTCAATTCCAAAGGATTCCTACAACCTGAGGAGGAGAAGCTCTTTCAGCACATCATGTGGCTTCATCAGGATGCACTAGCCTTTGAAGATACTGATAGGGGAACCCTAAAGGAATTGTACTTCTCACCATACATCATTCCCACGATCCCACATATTCCTTGGGAATACAAGAATATCCCTATTCCACCAGGAATTAGAGACAAGGTCATAGAGGTACTCAAGCTCAAAATTGACGCAGGATTTTATGAGGCAAGCCAATCAGCTTACAGGTCACAATGGTTTTGTGTAGTCAAGAAAAATGGGAAACTTCGAATAGTTCATGACTTACAGCCCCTGAACAAAGTCACAATTCGTGATGCAGGACTACCTCCTATTTTGGATGATTTTGTGGAACCTTTTGCAGGAGCTCAGTGTTACACAGTATTTGACTTATTTTGGGGATTTGACGCCAGGAGGTTACACCCTGAAAGCAGAGACCTGACTGCATTCCTAACCCCCTTGGGGCTACTTTGCATAACCTCGCTTCCCACTGGATTCACTAACTCACCTGCAGAGTTCCAGAAGTGCATGACCTTTGTTCTCAAAGAGGAGATCCCTGACAAAGCTAATATTTTTATTGATGACCTTCCAATCAAAGGCCCCACAACAGTGTTCCCAGATGAGCAAGGAAATCCCATGGTATTGCCAGAAAACCCAGGAATATGGAAATTCATATGGCTTCATGCCCTAGATGTCCACCGAATTATGCACCGCATTAAGGAAGCAGGAGCAACATTCTCAGCTCTCAAAATTCAGTTGTGCCTTCCAGAAGTCTTGATTGTTGGACAGACATGCACCCCTGATGGGCGTCTTCCTGATAAGACAAAGGTAGATAAGATCCTTAATTGGCCCAATCTTACTACCCCTAAAGAAGCTAGAGCTTTTCTTGGGCTATGTGGTACTGTTCGAATATGGATCCCAGGCTACTCAGCACTAGCTCGGCCCTTGAGTGAATTATGGAGAAAAGACATGGAATTCATATGGGATGAAAGACATAAGGAAGCCTTTGAAACCCTTAAGAAACTGGTGGCCTCTGCACCAGCTCTGAGATCAATTGACTACACCTCAGATCTGCCAGTGACATTATCAGTTGACTCCAGTTATATAGCAGCAGGAATTATCTTATCTCAGGTTGATGAAAATGGGCGTAAGCGACCAGCACAGTATGGATCCCTACCCTTCAATGAGGTGAAAGCTCATTATTCACAACCTAAGCTTGAACTATATGGACTCTATCGAGCTCTTCGACACTTTCGGCTGTACATTATAGGGGTGAAAGTACTCCATGTGGAAGTTGATGCCAAATATATCAAAGGAATGCTCAATGAACTGGATCTCCAACCTAATGCAGCTATCAATCGGTGGATCCAGGGAATTCTCCTGTTTGACTTCAAACTCATTCACATACCTGCTACCAAGTTTAGGGGGCCAGATGCCTTATCACGAAGAGGCTTAGGAGAAGGAGAGATCATTGAACCACAAGATGACTCTTGGCTGTATGAGTTAGCACTGTACAGTGGAACTTCACAAGCCAGTTTTCGGGTAAAGGTATCATCAGAAAGCAAAGAACCATTATCACCCACTGCAGTATTCCTTGGGACCAGCTTCCAAGAAAAGAACTTGAGAGATGTCTTCAAATTCCTAACCACCTTAGAAGCACCCTCCTTTGAAAGCATCTCAGGAAAGAAGCGATTCCTAAAGAAAGCTGTTAAGTTTTTTGTACAAAATGGAAAAATATACAAAAGAATGCAAGCCAGACCTCCACTATTAGTAGTCTTTGACCCTGAGAAACGTGCAACTCTACTAAATCAGGCTCATGAAGAATTGGGACATAGAGGGGAAGCTGCTACGTGGGAAACTATTTGTTCTAGATTCTTCTGGCCCTACTTATTTTCAGATGTACGGCATCATGTACAGTCCTGCCATCCATGCCAGATTCAGAGTACCACAAAAATGCACATTCCCATCATGGTTTCAACCCCATCAACAATATTTGTGAAAGTCTACATTGACATTATGCATATACCACCAGCCCATGGATTCAAATACATTGTATTAGCAAGGGATGATTTATCTCACTACGTGGAGGGGAGACCCTTGAAGGCACCTACAGCCAAGGCCCTCAGCAAATTCTTTTGGGAAGACCTATATTGCCGCTATAGAGCTATTGGGCAAGTAACTACTGACAATGGTCCAGAAGTTCAAGGGGCATTTACAGCCCTTATGCAAAGGATCAATATTCCTCATGTCACTATTTCCCCCTATAACTCACAAGCTAATGGGGTAGTTGAAAGAGGACATTTCATTTTAAGAGAAGCCTTAGTCAAAACCTGTGACAGCAATCTTACGCAATGGCCCCAGAAGATCCACCAAACTCTATTTGCAGACCAAGTTACCACCAGCTGGGTAACTGGTTGCTCAGCATTTTACCTAATTCATGGAGTACATCCAGTCTTACCATTTGACTTGGCAGAAGCAACCTTTATGGTAGATGGATTCAAGAGAGGCATGAGCTCAGTGGACCTATTGGCACTCAGAATTCGCCAGCTAGAGAGACGTCCAGAGGACATAGAACAAGCAGCAGAAACACTGAAGAAGGCTCGTTTCAAATCAAAAGAGCAATTTGAAAGAAGATATGCAAAGTGGCTAAGATGGGAGAGTTATCAGCCAGGGGAGCTAGTCTTGGTATGTAACACCCGGATTGAGAAAGAATTAAACTGAAAAACAAAACCCCGTTATCTTGGGCCATACAATGTAGAGCGGAGAACTAAGGGAGGATCTTATGTGCTAAGTGAAATGGATGGCACAGTATCACACCAAGGAATTACCGCTTTCTGACTGTTGCCTTACATATCCAGACACTCACAGCAGCTCCAACGACTTGCCCAAGGAATTGAAGAAATAGAGGAAGAAGCCCTAGCTCCTAATTTCGACAAACCAATTATCAGTGACCCAGGAACATAGCATGAGTTATTCACCACAACAGTTGTCAGCTTGGCACACCCAAGCTCATATGAACCTCCTAAATATTACCATTAGTTGGGTTGGCCACATATTAGACAAGCACACACAAGCAGGGGGAAGCAAACAGAACATTCAGTTGGAACCCAGGAACACATATCTTATGGACCCAGCAAATCCAGAAGAACAGAACAGGCTCCATGACAGGCCTAATTGGATTTGTCCAATTTGTGCCACCTTAGAACATTGGGCCCAGAACGCAGAATTTCACCTATGTGAAATTGGGAAGATTGAAATTCAGTCGTGGGTTACATTTCCGTTAGACTAAGAAGACCTACATTGTTATCAGAACTACCCATTTATGCCAGAACTGTCACCCGAAGAACACTTGCTTCAAGAAACACAGGCGGCTTGCCTAATTTTACTCTTGCATCATATATGCAGCTCACACTCAAATTCTTGTCCAAATTACTTATTAAACACAATCACGCTATGGGATTCAGGAGATCAGCGGCTTGTAAGAGAACATTGTACTACATGTTACATAATGATGCATTGGTTGCTACGTGCAGAAGGACAGTCAGTTGATTTGGTCCCATACTAGCTATGAAAACCTTACACTAGACAGATTTAGATGAATCATACATAATAAAACTCTAAAATGTTAACTTGACAAGCCGTCACAAGGGTCCTCAATATGAGTTGTTTCCCTCAGGGTTCTGATCGACAGAACCCTCATAGTTGCTCCATTTGGTAAATTGCTGCCGAAACCCCTATATCAAATTGCCCTGAGACCCTACGCAGTAGTCATATAAAGGGATACCAGTGGACAAGATTCAAATTCCCCAGTTCCCTGCCATCTCAGAAAATTGCAGTACTCATCATCACTCATTTTTCTCTTTATTATCCACACCAGTCAGCCATGTATTTCCGTCGCCATCACCTCATTTCATTTCTTGACCCCAGCCATCAGCTCCCCACCATTCAAACCAAACCAGACCAATACACTTGTGCAGCAGAGCAACAGTGGACGTATATCAGTGCATGCCATGGGCATTGCACTCCTATCCCCTTTGGAAAAATTATCTGCCTTGAAGACAGTTCCCCCAACCACCGAATGTTTGTTGGACGGATTAAGAAAGTAGTGGCCCACTACTGTGACGTCATAACTGTGGAAGTTGCCCCTCTCCATGAAGGATCAGATACTGATCCCTTGCCCCATGTTCATCTTACTCTTCCCATCAGTATTGTCTGCCTTCCTGCCCACAGCCACATCATATGTTGGTACAAGAAGCATACTGATGGACTGGCAATGTTTCATGCCATAGGTACAGACGAAATTATTCAGTCCCTGGCAGAATTACAGAAGGAGATGAATGGAAATGAGAGTTTTGGGAATAGTGTGGAGGAATTGGGAGGAGAAGTACTGGTACGCAACTCTCAGGACCGCCGCTATGATGATCTGATGGAGCATACAAGAAACCTAAAGCCTCTGTCTGAGTCTCCACTCCATCATTTATCTCTGAATTACCTCTAGGATTTTATGCTTTGGTATATAAGCTAGCTTGTTACCCAGCTACACCTGCTTTTTCGTATTGCTTACTTTCCATACCTATCATTAAACTCCTACTAGGTGCCCTGTACACGCTAGCACTTTACATCCTAGCCAGTCGATATACCAATTATCTGGAAATCCGTGAGGACAACATTCACCATAGTACAACCATCTACCTTGGAGAGCAATGAATCATGCCACCCAAATTGTGATAGGCCTAGTATCCAATCCCCATCCTGAGCCAGGATTTCCTGGCACCAAGTATCTTCGCCTTGGAAAAATATACCCACATGAAGAACACCTTCAGCATCAGTTATCTATAGCCGAAAGCCAGATAGACTGCTTGGCAAGTTCACTAACTTGGCATGCAAATGAAATGCACCCACACAGAGACCCCCATTACCAAGTTGATGTACGGCCATATCTGGGCACTCAAAGGGCAGAACAAGAGCTATGGGATCTACTTCAGGAAGATGCCCCTGAGGTGCTGGCCCCACTCCCCTATAACAAAATCTTGACTGACCCCATGAGATACCCATTCCCAAATACCCCAGATGAATCAGAGAGTGTCTGACAAAGGAATGAAAAATAAGAATATACCCCACCCTCCTAGTCCTTGCAATCAGGGACGATTTATTTCTCAGTCTTCACCAGATGACCTGCACCAAACCAGTCTGGTGCATGGCTGACCAATACTCCCTGGAGGTCACCTTCAGGCAAGCACAGTGTATAAGCAACAGCCTACATTGCAAATCCAGGAGTACAGATTCCACAAGGCCAATTATTTCTGAACCTCAACAGGTTGTAATGACCTCACTATGACCTGGACTCCACCTACATAGTGCAAGAAGGCCCTATAAATTATTTCATGTCAAATAGTCTGCAAACACGTTGTCGATCTTCATTGTTGGCCTGCTGAAAACCTCAACAAAAACAACAAAACCAAAACAATGCTACTGCTCAGTGGTCCCTGTGCTTAGAAGCGCTAGGTACAGTAGTTGTTCAATTTGGGTGGCCTGATCCTGATAGTGCACCAAACACTTCGAGTGTTGAAGGGTTTGGGTGTGTGGAAGGTGGTGAATGATGAGCACAACTAAGTCTGCGATGACCTAGCCGTGTTGGAGGGCGAAGAAAGCGTAGACCAACTGCACACGTGGCAGCTGAACGGAATAGTGCTGAGCTTGACGAGATGTAAGACAGTGACAAAGTTCCAGGTGAACAATGTCAAAGACAATGACGACGACTGAAGACTTGAAAAACGCGAAGCCTATCTGAGGCTTCAAAGACTAGACTGAAATGTGGACCGTGAACTCATGTAGTTATTTTTCTAGCTAAAGTACAGGGGTTTATATACTGTTCAGAATCTGTATATACTTGCGCATGCAAAGCAGCGCTCCAGGCATATGAGTAAGACAATATAAAAACAATGAGTAAGAAGGAGTGTGTGTGTGTAATGTGAAATGAGTCATATAGGAAGGGGATTATGAATCAAGGGGAAAAACCATGACAAACCAGGACTGCATGACCAATGATGCTTACTCTTCCTCTGTGGCATTACCAAGCGCTCTATAGGCATGACTAAGTGCTGTGCAGTGGCTGCGCCATGATGACATAAGCATTTTGACTAAGCAGTGGCTGTGCGTTGCGGCTGTGCAATGAGCGACTCATCTGTTGTGGCTGTGCAAGGTGGCTGTGCAGTGCGGCTGTGTAGGATGATGGTAGAGGTGTATGACGCTCTGATGCTCTGATGATCAAATGTTCCAATGCTCTAATGCTCCAACGCTCTAGGGATGGCATGTGGTTGTTGGTGCAGAAGTCGACATGCAGCGATCATGGGATATACACAGTCTGTAAGACCATTCCCCAGCATGATAAGGGGTTGATCATCTGCATCTGCATGGTGATAGATTGACTGGATGAGCGGTGAGGATGGAATGGAATGGTGTGTGCGTCCATGGTTGTGGTGGTGAGGAAGTGAGTGGATAATGACTGGAATGGTTTGACGAATATAAGCCGCTGAAGAGGATTGCCAGGGGAAATGGTAAGGGGATAAAATCAAGATGAATAAGGGTGCGGTTTTGAAGCATTTGTGCAACATGGCAAGGTCTGGCTGAACATGGAGGTCGTCTGAGAGCGTGATGGTTGAAGATGGGAGAGCGTTGGAAGTGTGGGAATGAGGGGGAAGTGAATTGACCTTGTTGAACGCGGTATGCCATAATAATGCGGAATGCCGTAATACTGTTGAAAATCGCTTGAAAATCGCAAAATTAAGGGAGAAGAAGGGAATTGAAAGAAGAGGAACATAAGGAGTGATATGGGGGAATGGTGTTCTACATAAAAAGCCATGTTCTCGCTACCAAACACGTTTGGTGCGTGACAACGCGTGATGGATATGTGTGACAGACTCGCTAAGATAAGACCATCATAAATGACCCATGTTCACTGTATGTACTCTGTAGCACAAACAAAGGTGTATTTCAGAAATCTGTTGCAGGCTGAAATGATGTTAGGTGTATATACTTTATATCATACCAGTCAGTCTTCCCCGAAAAAAATCATTGAATCCACTATGGCTTCCACAAAATTCACAAAGGTGGGAAAAATCAACCAATTCGTGTTGTGCACAACATCGCCGACATCAATTCTTCATTGTATGTTATAGAAATATCAAATGGGAGTTCATCTTCAATATCTTCCTATGTGTTGATATGAAACAATTAAAAAATGAGTTTTACCTGAGGTGGGTAAAGGAGTGGGGGTGGGTAAAGGACCGGTCCTATACTGTATGATACTAGTGAATGTCTGAGGGAAAAGACTGTATGACATCAATGTGAAGTGCTTAAAGAAAGCCAGACTACTGACATACCACCATCCTCACCAAAGAAGAAATCATTCAATATGAAAACTTATAAGTTCCACACTCTTGGAGATTATGTCCAGTCTATCAAGTTCTTTGGAATGACTGATTCTTTCATGACACAGATAGTAGGCACTGGTTAGTTATCAGTTTGAGCTTTTAAATTTAATATGGATTGTAGGGTGAACTTGCTCATTAGGCCATTAACGTGTTTTACCCATTCACCAACAAACAGAATACTGCCAAGCAGCTGTCAAAACATAAATAATGATGATGACTTCAGAAGATGTAAGAGTCAGAGAAAGTGTCATCTCTTGGCCCAGTCTGTGCTCAAAATCTTCCACCCCCAGATCCCTGCCTTCATCACCAACTATCCCATCATTGAAACTCTCCTGTGCATATACACAAACTACTGCAGGACAACAAAAATGATGCAGAATTTGAGGTGTGTATTCTCATGAATCTGCATACATTAGCTACTCAACCACTCTCACAAGAAATTCATTCCAAAACTCAAGGACCACATTTTACATTGCTTGTGGGCACAAGATGGCCTTGCTGAATTCTCAGGTGATGACTGAACTGATGTTGTCATATGCAACAGTGTTCTGTTCTCTGTCAATACACTATGGGTCAATTACACTTCATACAATTTTCAATGCCAGCAAGATTTAATCAACCCTCACAACCACACTGATATCATGGTGTTGTTGAGTGATTCTGAAACCCACTCCACTCATCCGTATTGGTATGCTCAAGTACTGTGCATATTCTACGTCAACATACTTGATTTACAATCGAGTGGAGCAAACCCATAGAAAACTCTGATGGAAATATTGTTTGTCAGATGGTTTAATCCAGTGTGGTGATACCGGTCAGGGATCAAGGCAGCTCATCTTCCAAAGGTTGCTTTTGTACACAAGATGAATGACTATGCTTTTGGCTTCATTGACCCTGCATTAGTGGTTCGTGGGATACACATGATTCTGGCTTTTGTAGATGGATACATGCCCCAGTCTGCACCACAGAAAAACTCAATGTGATGCACATAGAGGGAGGACAACACCTGGACCACATACTATATCAACATGTAAGTCATCATCTCAACTTTTGATTTATAGTCTGATTCAGCATGCAGGTTTGTGGACTGTGATATGCTTCAGTTTACTGGTTCTGGTGTAGGACATGGACCTTAGCAAGTGGATGGTCCAAGTGATGATGAACCTGGCGAGGAAGATGAGCTAGGGGACAGTGAAAATCAGGATAGCCAAAGGGGAGAGAACAGTGATGGTGAGAGCGAGAGCAAGGAGAATAAGGAGAGCAAGGAGGAGAGCAAGGATGATCACATGGAGGACTTGAGTCTCAGTGACTCTGATGGCAATGATGATGGTAATTTCTGATATATACACTGTTCATCTAGTTAAGAACACCAATTTGCTCACTTGTAAGTTTGAGCTTCACAAACTTATAATGAGTACCTCCAATCTTCCCATGTTGTGGAAATTGACTCTGGTAGGGGCACCATCAAAGCGACAAGTTGATTATCTTGTGGTGGTGTTGGCAGTTGCATCTTTCCAGGTGCAGATAGCAGACTTTCAGATGAATACACTGCTGAGCAAAGTCCAAATGAATGGTATTGAGCCATTGTGGGAGAGTTAATGTTGATATCTTCCTTCTTGTCATATCCCATGTATTGACCCCTATTAGTCTTCTCCACATCACACCTAATCAGTCTCCACTCATATCCGGATCTCCCCTATTGGTCATCCACACACCTCTGGAGTTCCATTAGGCTGGTACTACCTCTGATCATACTCAGTATAAGTCTAGCCTAGCCCCCCTTTACCCCTCAATAGTGTCATGTCCCATAACCCTCATCTCTGCTCTGATCTCCACTGGCTCTCTGGACCTTATCTCTAATCTATCTCTGTAGTCCAGTATCCAGTTCACCATCTCTCCGCATCACCTGCTCCTCCCATCTGGAATTCCCTGGCCCCCATCATCACCATGTTGCTATCCACCTCCATTCCCTCATGACCATCAGACTTCCCTCTGGTTCCAGACCTTAGTCCATCCTATCTATATCTCTACTAGTACCCAGACTTCATTCTCTATGTTTTATATCCTTTTGGCTCTGACTCTGCCTTGTTACATATCTCTGGCTCCATTTCCCATGATCACCAGATCCCCATTCATATTACTTACTAAGCTGAGTTCTCCCATTTATAGTTATCCCCTGTTCCTCTGGTCCTTGGCTATGTACATTCCTGCTTTGCTTATTGATCTGTTCTCCATTCTTATTTCTGATTTCGTATCTATGATCTGCCTTACTGATCTATTAGTTTTCCACATGCTCCACACATAGCCTCGCATATCCTCCATGTGCTCCATTCATAGTTCTGGACTTTGCTTGCTGATCCTTGGCATAGTTCCTACAGTATATAAACCTCCTGTAATATTTCTGCAGACCTCAGTTCAAATATTGTTGTACCCTATGGGTCTTGTTCTCTTTCCCTCCTTCTCTGAACTAAGATCTCCATGTCTGTCCAAACTCCAAGTCTAGGCCTTTAAAGCCTGATTGACTATATCTCTGCTCCCCTTAGGGTGACCTCCTCTATTCAGTTATTCTGAACTCCGTCCAGTTATCCTCCACCTTCATTCATGTTCTTACCTTTAACCACACCTCTATACTTCATCCATAGTTAAACTCCTCCAGGCATGTACCCAAGTACTATACCTCTAACTCCATCCTCAGTTAGCTCACCTCTGATCATCCTTACTCCAGATCATGTCCAGCATAGTCTTACCTCCTGCCCTCACTGTCCTACCCTCCTATGCCTTACCCCTGGGCTCTTCCTATGAAGGAGCTTAACTCAAGTTTCTCCTTCACACTCTAGACAGTCTGCTGGACTTACCTATTACCTCAAACTCCGGAAGTCTGCCAAACTTGTCATTCACCCAATGCTCCAGACATGTCTGCAATGCTCTGAAACTCCCTTTTTGGGCTTCCTGGAAATTAAGGGCAAATACTTGGGAAAGGGGTGCAGCATATGAGCTGAAGCTAAGCCCTCCAGATCCATTCCTAGCTCCTTGCATAACCTTATATACACCTTCAAGTTTTACAAGGTCTCTGACACAGTTATAACACTTCTCTTCATTAGCACACTGAGAAGTTATTTGCAAGTCATAAACAACATAATACCATATCGCTTAATGTCACCACTTCACTGGAATTCCCATCCGCTCATGTTCCAATTACAACAAAATGATTCGCCCTTATAATCCTTAGATACAATATAAGGTGAGTCTAGTCTAGTAGTCTATGTTCTATATTGTAGAAAGAAATTTGGTTGGATGTTCCCAGTGTGCTGGATTCCCCATCAAATATTTTCCATCTGATGCAGAGATCAGCCAATGCTCTGGTCACTGTCATATCCCATATATCAATCCTTATGAGTCCCCCCCATATTGCACCCAAATCAACCTCCACTCATATCCAGATCTCCCTACCAGTTATCCATGCACCTCTGAAGTTCCATTAGACTGGAACTACCTCCAATTGGACTCAGTAGAACTTGAAGTCCAGCCCAGTCCCCTTTACCCCTCAATAGCACCATAACCCATAACCCTCACCTTTATTCTCCACTGATGCTCCAGACCTCATCCCTAATCTAACTCTGTATTCCAATATCCAGTTCACCATCTCTCCATATCACCTGCTCCTCCCATCCAGAATTTCCCCAGCCTCCATCATCATCATGTAGTAACCCATCTCCAGTCCCTCATAACCAATCAGTACTCCCTTAGACTTCCCTCCAGCTCTGGACCTCAGTCTATCTTGTCCATATCTCCACTGGTACCCGGACTCTGCCCACTATGTTCTATATCTCTTCGGCTTTGGTTCCCACAATCACCAGGTCTCTGTTCATATTACTTATTAAGCCAAATTCTTTCCCTTATAGTTATCACCTTTTTCCTCCAGTCCTCAGTTATGTACATTCCCACTCTGCTTATTGATCCGTTCTCTGTTCTCATTTCCAACTTTATATCTATGATCTGTCTTACTCATCCCTTAGTTTTCCATGTGTTCTGCACATAGCCTTGGGCATCCCTCCATATGCTCCGCTCATAGTTCTGGACTGTGCTTACTGATCCTTTGGCATAGTCCTATAAAATCATTCTTAACAAGATGGCTGCTCTGGACATAGTAGCACCAACATACCTCTTGTCTGAAAGTAAGTGCTGGAAATACTTGTAGGACATCAGTAGTTCTTGAATCTTATCATACTCACCCCAATCATACACCACTCCAACAGAGGCAGCAGCTGCGAGATAGCAGTCAAGGTTAGATCAAAATATCAGCATCAACATCCTGTTGTGAAGCTGCAAACCAGTCACATGCACTGAATGTTTGGGAATGATCAAAGAACTGTCCATAAAGTCTTGACAACCTGTGTTCCATGCTGTTCTCTGGAGCTTATTGCTAAGTGTGCATCAGTAAAGAAGATCCACCAGTGAAATGATAGCTCATTGATCTAACAAATGCCTAGCTGTGATGTGACCTTCAAAAAAGCTTGCCATCTCCATAGTTCTCGATGAGCATCTGCAGTCCCCACCTCACTCCTCTGAGGTCATTCAATAAAGTGAGATTCTGTTAGTATGACCAGAATATTGGATATACAAAACAGGGAGGTCCAAATGAAGCAGACAGATAACTCACCTATACAACCCAAGCCAGCCTCCTTTAAGCACATTTTTCAATGCCTAATACTCCTGCTCCTCCTCATCCACAAAATATGTTGCCTCACACATACATTCTTGCCCCTATCATGTCATAAGGATACCAAGAAATGGTAAGTGTAGAATCTGATACAAGATGCACCACACTCAATTTGCACCATGTAGTTGATTGGATGTGGGTGCATCCATTGTCACAGCCTGATCAATGATCCATGATTGATGCAAGGCTGGTGAATACAACATTGTCCCTAGATTACAGACAGAAATAAGATGGTACCAGGAGAAAAGAAGAATCAGGCATCGCCATTACGACCACAGGAAATTGGCACACCATCAGAAAAGTCAGAAAACAAAAAAGAAGTACATGCCATAAAATAACAACCTTTTCTCTTTGGGCTGCCAGTGCACATCATCAATGCGCCACTTTCCTCATCCTGCCCAAATATTTGCCCCAGCAATTGGTCGCCTCGTGTGCAATTGCGCACCTGCTCACTATCTTCTGCCTTGGGCTGTAACAGCACAGGAATGAGAACAATGTAGTAAGGGTAGTGCCACTCTGATGAAAACACCCACTATATGGCAGACACTAAATGTATCATATAATTGATGCATCTTGGAGGCTATTAGGATTAATCTGGAGGTGGAGATCTACACCATCTGTTCACCTATATAATTAACTTGTGCTGCATGTGCAAGAGCAGGGCAATCTGCAAAAAGATCCATGTGCTCCATGGCATTCTTGAGAAATGAATCAAGAATCTGATGCAGAAGTTTGCACAATATCCTTGGTGTGAACTTATAGATGCCTGACTTCTTGGTGACTACTCAACATGTCCCTTCCCATGCAATCAATACTCGCAATCCAAAGCCCTTCACACAGTAGATAGTAGTTTCAATTAAAATCACTGGAAAATGCACTGGTGCTAAATGTTTCAGAGTAACTTCCACTGAAACTGCATGCAGTTAATTTCATTGGAGTGCTGAATCCAATTCAGCACCACTTTCAGCACTATTTTCTAATGAATCTGATTCAGCACCAACTTCAGCACCTTTTCCAATGAATGTGCACAGACCAAAGATCTTGGCCTGAGCTGAGTGCAAGCATTGATTCAATTTGTTTAAACCAATTGAAACTGGATGAATGTCATAAATAGCTTACAACAATGATATTTTTGCTAATAATTGTGGTAGAAGAAGGATGGTATATATCAGAATTGTGATTGAGGCAATCAAAGGTGCTATGGCTTAATGGTAATGATGCTGTGGATTAAGCATAAGGCCATGGGTTCAATTCCTGCCACTGGCAAATTATAAATCATGGATATTATGTCGATGCGCATCATGTGATGTGATCTATGATGTGTCACAAGAGTTAGGAATGATTTTTTTTGCGCAAGAATTTTAGCCCCTTATTTCAGTGTTTTTTTTCAGCACCAAATTCAGAGTAAATTTGCACTGAAATTTCAGAGTAAAAAGTGGCAATTTCAGCACCTTGGTTTCAGTGCATACATAATGCCATGAATTTCATGAAGTTATCATCTGATTTAAGGTTCTGTGAAAAACTCCTGAGTTTTTAACACCGGGGTTTTTGACATGTTTTTAACATGTTATTAACTTGTCAAAAACTCAAACACACACACAATACATGACCTTGATGCTGACATTGCTCTTGCAAAACTGAATGAACAAATTGTTGCTTATGCCAAGGGAGCCTGGCCATTCAACTGTGCATTCATGGACAAGGCAAATGTAGTGAAGTATTGGCGTGATTTCTTAAACCATGATTTTAGAAGTTGAACTAGAATCAAGTTCTCAGTGTCATAAACAGAACAGCTAATATTAAATGTACCTAGAATCAAGTTCTAGAGACATAGTGTAAGGATACAAGAACGGTGTGCAGGAAACAAGATACATACCTCAGCGTCATAAACAGAACAGCTGAGGTATTTGCGATACGAAGTGCAAGGCTTATAAGGAATACGTATAGAGTCCGAAAACAAAAATAACTATGATGTGTGATGACAATGCTATGCTCAATGATGACGTTGAGTATCAACACACCCCCTTCAATGAGACATGAGAGAGAGTCCAGACCAGTGATGCATGAATGCGGGATGAGGAAGTGCCTTTGTGAATATGTCGGCTGTGTTCTTCTGGGTAGAAACCCAGACAGGTGTGAAGGTGCCTTCTTCAATGTGACATTGTTGATCTTCATTGCTGATCAGTTGTAAACCACACAACAAACCTAGCAACGCTACTGCTCAGTGGTCCTTATGCTGAGAAGCACTGGGTACAGTAGTTGTTCAGTTGGGTGGCCTGACCCTTGGTAGTGCACCACACACTTCGAGTGTGAGGGGTTTAGGTGTTGGAGGATAGTAGATGAGCACAACTAAGTCTGGAGTGACCTAGCTGTGTTGGAGGACAAAGAAAGAATAATGCTGCACACAGACAGCAAGGATACTGGACTGGGCTTGAATGAATAGAATAGCAGTGGGACAGTGTTCCAGGTGAACAAGGTCCAAGAAGACATGGAAGGATGAAAAATGCGAAGCCAACTGAGGCTTCAGAGAGAACTGGACATGAAATGGTGAACTGGATAAGTTGATTTCTCTGTAGCTAAAGTACAGGGTTTATGCTGCGCTTCTGGGGTAATGACTGAGCAATTTTGAAAAATAGAACAAATCCTATGCAGAATGAGTCATAAAATGGAGAATGAGTCAGAGAACAAAAAAGCGATGATAAAGCAGGGCTGTGACCATTACAAACCATGACTCATGACCTGAGTCACCATGACCAATTGCTATGCAAGCATGACAAAGTGCTGTGCAGTGATGATGCAAGAGCTGTGACGCAGCATATGGGCAGTGGAGAATGGAATGAAGAGATGATGCTATGATGCTATGATGGTGTGATGATCTGAATGCTCTGCTGCAGAGATGCCATGTGGTTGTTGGTGCAGAATGTCGACATGCAGGGATCATGGGATATACACAGTCTGTAAGACGCTTCCCCAGCATGATAAAGGGATTGGTCTTCTGCATAGGGACTTGGTTGTTTGCAATCTCTGGTGAGCATTAGGATGGGAATGGCATGGTGTCCACAGTGATCATGGAGGTGAGGTGCGAGTGGATAATGGTTTGGATGGTTCAACAAATATAAGCCGCTGAAGAGGATTGGAAATGGTAGGGTGATGAGGACAGGATGAATAAAGACGCGGTTTTCGACGTATTAGTGCAATTTGGCATGGTCTGGCTGATGCTGAGGTTGTCTGAGAGTGTAGTGGGTGAAGATGGGAGAGCATTGGAAGCATGTGAATGGGGGAAAGGTGAATAAACCTCGTTGAATGTGAAATGCCGTAAAAATGCGGGATGCCGTAATACTGTTGAAAATCGCTGAAAAATCGAAAAATTAAAGGAAAGGAAGGGAAACAAATGAAAAGGTGAGTAAGGAATGATATGGGAAATGAAGATATAAATAAAAAAACCATGTTCTCGCTACCAAACACGTTTGGTGCATGACAACATCTGATGAAGTGATAGCACAAGTCAATGTGTTTGGTGCGAATGTGGTTAGCAGGCCTCTTTGGAGAGTGCTATAGCACCTGCATTGTCGGCTGAACAACTGGAGTGGGAGGGGAACCCGTGAACTTCAAACACCCAAAGAAAGATTGGAGCCAAATACCATCTTGAATTGTGGCAGTAAGAGCCATGTACTCAGCCTCGGTAGACGATAATGCTTGGGTAGTCTGTTTCTTCACAGAGTGGGACACCGGGCCACCATTCAAGAACCAGACGTAGCCCGAGATGGATATGCAATCCTCAGGACAAGAGGCCCAATCTGAATCAGAAAAACTGTGAATAGCTGGGTTGATACCGGCACCCCCATAATGTGTGTGCAGTGTGATGGTTCCCGTGAGGTAGCAGAGAATGTGTTTCACCGCTGAATAATGCTTGGGTTCAGGTGATGAGTTGAATTCGGAGAGTTTCATCATACTGAGTGCGATATCTGGGCGGGTATACATTGCGAGGTACAACAGCTCACTAATGATTTTGCGATATTCGGTGGCGAGATCATTGATGTGAGGGAAAATGTCCGTTGGGCGACCAAAAGGGAAGTTTGGATCCATTGGGAGAGTGACAGGATTGCAGGAAGTCATGCCATGTTCGTCAAGGAGGTAAAGGATGTAGTCCTCCTGATCCATCCACAACTCACACATTTTACGGTCCCAAATGAACTGGATGCCGAGATACTTTGTTACTGCCCCAAGGTCAGTGATTCCAAAATGCTCCATGATCTGTGCCTTCATCTGGTCAAGGAACATTCGGTTATTGGATCCCACTAAGCCATCATCAATGTGCCATGCGATAATGCAGATGACACACACCCCTTGTGCATTGACATGGTTGAAGATGAATACTGCATAGTTGGCTTCACATCACAGAAAGCTGAGTCATGTCAGTACCTCCCTTAAGAGCTCATACCAGTCGTAAGCAGCCTGCTTGAGGCCATAGAGGGATGATAAGAGGTGGGCGATGAGGCTGGACCTGTCAGGACCAAGACGTTCGAACCTGGGCAGTTGACGCATGTAGACGTCCTCTTGCAATTTTCCCCATAGGAACGCATGTTTGGCATCAAAGCAATCGAGTTCCCAATCGTGGGCTGCCACATATGCAGACAGGACTCGGATAGACACAGACTTCACGATGGGAGTGAATGTTCAGCCGAAGTCAACACCCGGGATCTGAGAGAAGCCTTGCGCAACTAACCTCACTTTAAACACAGGTCCACCCTTGAGATCTTCCTTGAACTCCAAGACCCAACAACAACCGATAGGCTTGTCAATCTGCAGGAAGAGGTACGAGTTCGTATACGTTCATCTCAGACATGAGATTCATTTCCTTGCACATAGCCGCAAGCCAGTGATCACTGTCAGGTTGTTGTATTGCTTTGTCATAGGTAGCAGGCAGAATACAAAGATCATATCCGGAAGCCATGGGATTGCGACAGTGTATCACTATGAATGGAGAGTGCAGCTACTTCGACAATGATGAGATTTGCAATCACATGGGGAAAACCTACTTTGTCGTCGTCAGGAACGATCACATTGGGATCGACGATAGTAGGGGCAGGCAGTTCTGGCATTGGAGTTGGAGTTTGAACAATGGGGGGTTTGGTGATGACAGTGTCCGTCGCTGGTGGAGGTACACCTGGAGATGCGTGCAGCCCGCAGTTCTCACTGACGAGCAAGACAGGCCTTTTCAGCAGTGAGACGTTCCTTGAAGAGTTCACCCTTCTCAGTGGGAACAGGGATGCATCCAGACCTGTGAATGATGGTGACATGTGGGGGACTATGGGAAGGGGCTGGTGGAGATGGAGTTGGTGCTATGGAAGTGTCATCCTCATCATCACTGTCAGGAAAAGGATGTTTAGTGAAGCTTTCATCAAAGATCACGTCACGGGAATTGAAGAATGTGCCACTAACTGAGTCCTGACACTGCCAGGCCTTAACTCCAGGGTGGATAGCCCATGAAGATCGCCTCGTGCGAGCGTGGTCCAAGTTTGAGTTGAAGCTCAGTAGGAATCCATGCAAAGCAACTGAGCACCGAACACTGCGAAGGTGCTGCAAGGTTGGGCTGAGTGCCATGCAGCATCTCATATGGTGTCTTCCCTGCTGGAAGTGCACATGATTCTATCCTATTGAACAGGTAACAGGCTGTAAGTGCTGCTTCACCCCAGAGAGAAGAAGGCAAATGTGCGAAATCTAACATCACATACATACAACCTTCGATCATACGCATCACCCTCTCTGCTTTCCCGTTCTGCTGATGCGCATAGGGAGCAGAGTGTTGACGCTGGATTCCAGCGTGCTCAAGATGAGCCATAAAGGCATCATTCAAGAACTCTCCCCCATTATCACTCCAGAAGACTTTCACCCACAACCCAGACATGTTCTCCCACCTCGCACACAGAGTAGATCAGGCTTCCAAGGCTTGATCCTTCATTGCCAAGAGTTGTAGGTCAAGTGCATGAGAGTGATTGTTGAGGAACACAATGAAGTATCATTTCCCATGGGGTGTCAAGGTAGGGATTGGTCCACAGACATCACTGTGAATGAGGTCAAGAAATGAGGATGCACATTCAGTTTCAGATGAGTGGAAGGGGAGATGCAGGTGCTTAGCAAGGATACATGACTTGCAGTGTGATAAGGGTGTTTCCGACTGAATGATGATCCCCTTAGCAATTCAACTGAGATGGCTGACTGCCTCCTTGCCAATATGTCCTACACATGCATGCCATAGATCAAGCGTGAGAGGAGTGTCGACGAATGCTGAGACTTCTGGCAGTACGATGGGAGGGTGAGGGAGATCTGTCAAAGGGATGAACTCGATGTTGGGAGCATAGAGCTTTCCTGTCGCGGGAATAGAACCGAGGAGGTGGCCCTTGTAAGCGAATTCACAGGTCATGTTGGAACAGAAATTAACATCCCACCCCTTTGCATTCATACAACTGATGGACAGAAGATTGAGAAGGGCATTTGGTGTGTGAAGACAGTTGGAAAGACAGATCCAAAGATGTTGTTTCCTGATGGAGAGCCAGGCGACACAAGTCCCACGTCTGGTTGTCCACAAAACACCATGGTTGGCTGTCAGGACATTGACTGGATCTTCTGTAGAGTAGGTGTGGACATATTGCTTATCCTTCACCAGGGTGACTGTGGTACCCAAGTCCAGTATCGTGGTGAACGGGAGGTTGACAGCACATGCTATCTCATCCGGGACGTCAGCAATGGATGCAAACGAAAGGTCTAGCATCAGACTATTTAAGTCTGCACAGCTGCTGCAATGACAGGTGCAGGTGCAGGCATCACCGGTGCTGCAGTGGCAGCAGCTGCGACCAGAGGTGCATCCACATCCTTCTTTTTGTTACACATCCACGGTGCCTGTCCTTCCGTACCCCCACCCTTCTGGTAGCAATGCTTGTGGTCATGATCTCCTTTGTTGCAGCCAGCCATCATGCAGAAAATTCCCTCTGGGTTGTGCTTGTGCTTCTTGAGACCAGTTATAGTGTTCACAACTGATGAGGAGTGGGAAGATGTAGCAGCATTTGCATACTCTGAACCAGGATGAGCCGCATGAATAGCTTGCATGTGCACATGACGAGCGGCTTCTGCAGTGATACACAAGATGCAGCTCTCTACTGTGAAGGATGAAGGCTGTGATGTTGTTGCGGACATGATCTCGTTGTGCATGTGTTGCTCAAGCATCAATCTGAACTGTTGCCAGATGGGCATCTGAGGTAACCCGATAAGCAGACTATAGATGGTGTCACTGTCTCGGAGAGGTGCGCCAGAATCATGGAGTCACTCACACAATACTGCATGCTGACCAACAAAGTTGGTTGCATCTGCGGAATCTTTCATATGAAGAGAGTTGAGACACTGATGTAGTTGATACTGCACGCTTGTGTCAGTCTGATTGAAGTGCTCGGCGAGTGTCTGCCACGCCTTGCAAGTGTGAGATTGTGATACTAACAATCCCATGGATGGACTAAGTCAACGAGTGATAAGGTCCTTTGCCTTCATGTCAATTAATAACCATTCACGCATAGTTGTACGTTCAGTGGGTGTAATGCTGGCTGGGTTGGCTGGGACAGGTATGAAAGACAGTGTTCCAAGGAGGTCTGCTGGATCAACGGTTGTGTTGACATGGCACCACAGATCTTCGCATGCCAATGTGTACTGCATCTTGGTCAACCATCCAACATAGTTCTCGGAGCCCAGCAGTTCGAGAATATGGTCATATTTCCCCATGACGATGCCGTCGTGTGGAAGGACAAATGACGAAGTATGGATATATGAGCAGTGTGCATGTGTGAAGGAAGATTGATCTAGAAGTTTCGTCTAATGGCTCAATTTGAGCCAGGGCTCATAACCTTTTAGAAGTTAAACTAGAATCAAGTTCTCAGCATCATAAACAGAACAGCTAATATTAAATGTACCTAGAATCAAGTTCTAGAGACATAGTGTAAGGATACAAGAACGGTGTGCAGGAAACAAGATACATACCTCAGCATCGTAAACAGAACAGCTGAGGTATTTGCGATACAAAGTGCGAGGCTTATAAGGAATACGTATAGAGTCCGAAAACAAAAATAACTATGATGTGCGATGACAATGCTATGCTCAATGACGACGTTGAATATCAACACATGACAGTGCAGATGTTCTTGTGGTATGCAATATATCTCAGGCTGACTGACACCCATCATGTTTACTCATGACTTGGTTCTGCAGTACTTCATGGTAAAAATTTTCGACATCACTGTCAATTGAATGGCAGATGAGTGCACAGCGTCAACAATGAACTGGCTGAACACTGCATTGTGCAGCTCCCTAAAGAGTTTCACAATCGTCAATCAGGTTCAAGTTCAGCAGTGGGCTAAGGCTTTGATGGATCCTGAACATGTTGGTGCTGTCCTGCCTTTTTTTGGCATCTTCATACTATTCTGTCACGTAGACCAAAAGGCCTCCCTTGAAACCAACAGTCGAGTTTCGTGACCTGGACAGTACTCTTTTCAACGATGAGGAGCTTGATAGCAATAGTCATAAAAGGAAATATGACAATCTGCAAGTAGAGGCTACTGACTCGCAGAATTTCATTGGATCTACTACCCACAGTGTTCAACGATCATGCAATGGAACCTTCCCCTTCTCTACTTGAATCTCCCACAGTACGACGACTACTTGGAGTACACTCGCAAGCACTTCCCCAAATCCGAGAACACAGGCTCCAACGTGACGCTATGGTAAACTTGTTAAGGATGTCTCGGCCACATCGCTCTAGGTTTCCAAGTCCTACTATGTCCCAGAGACGGTCTCTGCCAACCAGCCCAAGAGTCCAAACCTACATGGAGCGATTCAATGTCTCGGCGCCGCTATCACGTCCACAACCTGCACATTTTTGACTCCCAGGACCCGAACTATCACTGGTGTTTGGTGCTGGGTGCGTCGGTATTACCATTTGACAAGCCAATCTATGTGATGCTGAGACTGCCCTGGACCCAGGACTTCATATCTTTTTTCAACCCTTCATCCCCAAGCTCGCTCATGGCCTTCGTAGCACAATTTTGAATAGGGAACACTGTTCTCCCCTTCAGTTACAATACTGAGGGCGTATTTATATCTCCACCTCCGAGTCCACAAGCATGCTGCATCACTGAAACAATCACCCTTGTTTTTCGCCATCAACCCATACATCAACCTTTTCATCGTAGAAAGCGACGTAACCCGCCATCTGACCACACTCAAGCTGCGGCGTGCGGTAGTACCACACGATATCTTTCTGTACTTCCCCGTTCGGCAGCTGAATGTTGTAATAATTTGCTACCCCCTATCGAGCAATGCAATGTTAGTTCAACGTGACGAGAAGGGTAATAGAAGGGAAACCCCTACCTTGTAAGGACACTCCGTGACCGTATCAGACTGGCCTAAGTAGCTCAACTGTGGACATCTGTGAGAGGCATATACGTCCTCACGCGAAGCCCCGTTTCGAATAGCAAACGAGGGCGATTAGTCGATGCGAGTTCGACACCGTTGAGCGCAACAGCGTACATGGCGAGAAGATTGTAGGACATCTACGCGCTTCAGGTTGCCATCGTTTATTAGCCACTTAATTGTGTGGTGGAGTTCAAGGGAGACTGACTTTGTAAGGATCCTTGGGATGAACATAAACCCGCTCGTCCTCTTCAAACCACGCATCAGCAGCTGAGAACTCGATCTTGAGGAGCCCAGCCAGATCCTTGGTGTCGCTCGCTTGGTCTGTGAATACAGTCACAGCGTCCCTTGCCTCGCGTTTACCGACGACCAAGTCATAAACCTTCGTTCCACGCTCTTTCTTATCGGAAGATTCGTGGAGGTAAGATGGGTCCAGGGCGGACGTGGGGAAGAAATAGGTTGGGTAGAATGGTTTCTCCCAGCTGTATGTGTTGGATTGTTAGTTGGTGGGTTTGAAATACGATAGGAGATAGACTTACACGAGTTTTGCATGCCTTGTATCTACTATGTACTTCCCTCCGAAAAGCACCCTCACGCGCTTCACAGACGACTCGATATGAGGCTGAGCAAACGGAGGAGCCGTGAATGACATGATTGTCGAAAGAACAAGTTGTGGGGCTTAGAGGGGCCTTATAAATCGCCATACACAGGGGCTTTCAGAGACAGGGGGCGACTCTCAATACGACGAACAAAGTCGCATGTTACAGCGATCAAAACGACAAAATATCAAAAGTAGAGACAGAAACATAAATGAGGACTGCATAGTATCCACTCATCACTCAGATTCATCATCATCTGCATCCTCAAGCCACTTCAAAAACGGCTCGCTGGCCTTCCTCACTTTCTTGCTCGTCTCCTTATCGACGTACTTCTTGCTGACATGAGTACCCCACTGAGTCACGACGTCTTCTTCCAAGACGTCGATCTGGTACAAGGCCATGAGAATCTTTGGGACGGAAGGGATGAGCTCGGGATGAGTCAGCCCGACAAGGCGCTCGATGCCACCCAACAGAGCCTTCTGATGCTTCTCGGAAGTGACCATCTGCAGGCTAAGTTAGCAAGAGCCACGTTGATTAGAAAGAGGAGAATGAACCTTTGCGAGCAGGGCCTTGTACGTATCAATCTCTTTCGCAACGTCCTCGGTGAACAGCGCTTGAATAAGGACGAGGACAGTCTTGTGTTTCTTCTCGACGCCAAACTCTTGGGCCTTCTGGTAGATCTGCACAGCACCAACGCCTGCTTCGCCCTTGTTCTCCTCGACCCAACGACCAAACTGGGCATAAGGGCTGTTCACATCGTCATCACTGCCTTTCGTCATCTCCCAAGCCACCAGCAGGCGTAAGCGAGAGCCCGCCAACCTGACTTTCCAACGCCTTAACGCGAGCCTTGACAGCCTCAGGAGAGGTATCAGCCGACCAATCTTGAGCTGCAAGCTTGGTTTCTGTAGTAAGTTCAGCAGCTTCGGCTTTGATCTTCTTGGTAAGCTCGTCGTCGCTATCGCCACCAGAACTGCCACCATTTTCGTCGCCAGGAATAGAGGGAGCTGATGCGTGTACACCACCGCCATTCCCATTTGTCTCACCCTTGGCCCCCTTCTTGCTCTTCTTAGGGTTCTTGGGCGGGTTCTTCAGAATGAAGGTGACAAGCTTGTGCTTCATGTCGACGTCTGTCCTTTCACCACAGGCCTTGCAATCCCTGACGACGTCCTCATTACGACCGCTCTTGAGGATGAGCAGGTCCGTCTCAGGGTTCTTGCATGAACGACAAAGGACAAACTTGTCGATAAAGACGTCAAGCAGTTCCCTGAGGCGAGAGGCGTCATGAGCGCCGTTGACGATGTAGCGTTCATTCTTGTCATCAGAAGAGGTCTGTGCACCGAGCTCACAGCCGAAGAATTTGGTAGGGTAGGTAGGAGGGCGAGATAGGGCACGAGCGACATCTGCCATGTTGGGAACGACGGTTTTGATACCATTGCCTTTGCCCTCTATCTTGGTTAAAAGGAGTGGCATACGGTAGCGGTAGAACTTGTCATCGACATCACGACGAATATTTACAATTCCTGCGGAAGCCATGCTGGGCAGATATATTTAACGCTAGAGGATGGTCTAATCAATTGACAGCATGTCGAAAAGAATGAAAGGACGTACAGTACTTATGGATTTTCTCCGAAACGAACACGTATTTGCCGATATATTGAGTGGAGGTCGAAGCATGAAATAAAGTCTTCTGTTTTCTCCTCGAGTGGGACAGAAGATAGAAATAATTTGCGTTTGAGAAGCAATCGTGGGCTATGGGGAGACCGCGAAATTTCTAGATTATGGGCTTTGGGTTGTGAGCAGACAAAGACTGTAAGAAGACTTTGTGGTTGGTGGTTATGGGCAGTTGAGTAAAAGGAAGCAAATTTATGGGTGCCTGTTTGTTCCGCATCCGGAAGTTGCCGGATGACTAAGTACACATCCGCTGCCGCAGTACACGTTTATGCCAGCGTGCGTTATAGAGACATCTTCAAGTTCCTGACCAGAGCAGGACCCGCCCGGTAAAGGCACTAGGCCCCAGGCATGATTTTTCGGCGTCAGTCTCTGACTTTCCAGCGAGATCTTGATGTAAGTAATGCGTCTATATTTACGCCATGCTTCTCCGGGTAACTCCCTCGGGTCTAAACCGCGCTCATACTATGAACATCTCGAACTACGACGACTTCCTCCCGTCTCGTTCCTCTGGCTCAGTCATTAGTTCTGCGTTATCGTCGCCGAGCGCCTGTTTGTTCCGCACCCGGCAGCAGTGTCGATTGCATCCGTGGTCGTGAATGATTGATGCTCACTCGACCATGGATGTCCGTCGTTCCATATCGCTATATACATAGCTCACACCCACGTACATGCACGTTGTGCAAGCATTTTCGAGGCGTCAATCCTTACAGGTCATGCCGCGCAAATGTTTTCGCATGATACAACCAAGCCAGACTCCCCGCAGCAGCCTAGTGGATCAATAGGCCATGCTTTGGAAACGTTCGGAAACATGCCACCACTTTGCTTGCAAGATCATATAGCAGTCGACGAAACTGACAGACTGCGAGAGGGAGTGAAATTGTTATCATTCTGTTTATTTCTGTTCGAATTTTGTACTCGTATTTCATCGTCCTGTCTACTGCAGTACGAAAAATGGCCATTCAGAATAGTCCGGGTCAAGCAACGGTATCGCCTGCCCTAGTATGATAGAATTTAGAAGTGAGAAGCTGTACACCCACAGTCCATGAAAGGGAATCGGAAATGACAAACGTTTACACGCCGCTCGCCAAGCCACTTGCCTCAATCGCTCCATTTCTTTCCTCGCTGCAGCTGACGACGACCAACTACCATTCGACATCATCCCTCACGGCGATGAAATATATAGAATTCCCTGAGTTATCACGCCTCTCGCAAGCACTCACACACGAGGGGCCAGAATGTTCCGTGCACACTCGCATTGAAGCATATAGCTGCAAGAACATCAAACGCGACAAGAAACTCTTCAAATCCCTTGAACACGCCTACAACGATGAGCTCTCCCATTCACCGCCACTTCCTTCATGGCTTGACCGCGAGCCTGAGCTCACCCCTTTTGGCCCTATGGACAAGCAGGCATCTCGCAAGACACTCTACCTTCTCATAGCCACCCTCAATATCGCCTTCCCTGACCATGAGTTCTCAGATGTCAGACCTGCGCACTTTAACAAGGAGAAGAACGGCGCGAGCGTCCTTAATTCGCTCAGCACAACTCTTCTCTCTCCTCACCGTGCAGGCATGAGCGCACCACGCACATACTCCGCTTATCCTCCCACATCGTCCACTTTCTTCCCTTCTTCTGTCCCAACCACCTCGTCATCACCTCTCCACCACATGGTATCCAGCCCCCATGCACCTCCCCAGATAGTATCTGGCACACACCCAACCTTGTATCGTATATTGGATGAGGTCATCGGTCTCGCAGACTGCCAAGTGTTCTCATACTCCCCAGATATCGATTCTGATCCCCACGCAAACGACTCTGACGACGAGGATGATGTCGCATCTGTTGCAGACGAGGACTCGTCCGACGACCCAGATGATGAACCCCCTTTTGAGTTTGATGACTATGACGTCGACGAATTCTTCCCGGATCCTAGCAGCTCGAGACCCTCTTCTGTGTCCCTGCGACACCGAATACCCTTCCGGCACAACAGCGGGAGCACCAGTAGTAGCGAATCGCCCGAGCGCAATACCTTTGCGCATGTGCGGTTAAAGCGGCGCTGTGGTGCACTATTGTGGTCCTCGCACTGGTTCTTCCTCAACCCTAAACTGAAGCGAATAGTCTTCATCTCCGTCTGGGCGCACACGAAGAATGCGCATATGAGATGGGATGACGGAGAGTGGTCCGAGATGGGAATGGATAATGAAAGTTACAGTGGCGTTGGTTCTGTACCGAAGAATGAACGGTTCTTTGGATGGGAAGGTGGTGTTGGTGCAGGAGCCCGGGCGATGGGTCTCTGTGCGTCTGCTTGATTGGTGAGACGCAATCCTGGCAGGATTCCTGACGAGTGCTCATCGACGCATTTCCCGGTTAGCATCTCCATGCTTGCTCAATTGACCCTTTTGGGACAAATTTTCAGTTTCTTTTCCGACATTCTTGTGATTCGAGTTTTGGCCGTCAACCGGCCTCCGAGCCTCGGCTTGGATGCCCTGTACGATACCGTCATTTACGTTAGTTTCTGCATGCACGGCTCGGAGGAGTCAGTGGATTCGCATACTATGTCTCTTACTATATGGTTTTATACTGCCGCGGTGCTGGCGAGTGTGTAGTTCCTGTATCAGTGTTTACGACTTGGATTCTTGAGGCCTTCCTTGTGGGTGGTGCGAACGATGTGGATCCCAGGAGGTTGTGATGAGATGCGAGAATGGCAATACGGTGTATGAGTCAGAGCTGGACTCCTTGGAAAGATGATTCGTGGTGGTTAAATAACACAGTCACGTTTCACCTCACCAGCAACTTCAGTACTTCAGTACTCAGTACCCACCCAGTGTTCATAAAGCAGTAGCCTGGAATGCAGAAAGGTTGATCAGTCAACGGTAGAACACAACGAAATCCGCACATCGTGAGCCTGATTATGTTTGCAGGTCATCTTTAGTGTTCCAGACTTTATAGATCTGTTGAACTCTGCACCACCCTGCCCAACCACTCGCGCAGAGTCACGATCGGCCCTAACACTACACGCGTATATTCAGATCGCGTCCATCATATGCCTGTGATTCAGAGATAGCCCATCATCACAATTATAATAGAGCTGATTACGATGACAAGAACGTGGTGGATCCGACGATGAAAAAGTTCAAGATGAAGGAATCGATTAGAAAACTGATTGTGATTCTGTAAAGTGGTCGCTAAATTTTGGTGAAAATCGATCGTAGATGTGCTTAATCTGGAAAGTCCTTGAAGTCGAGGAGCGGAAGCAAATGTCATTCCGTTCAAGGGGTCATGACCCCCCGCTGCTCGGTGACAACTGCGGCCTGCCAGTGTACGGCGATCGACCTGCATGAGATATCAGATCAACTACACATGACCGACGCGCATGGTCATAGCCACGTAAGTCGGACATTCTAATTCTACACCTATGTGTAAATCAACATGCTAATATTATCCTATAACACAACATTTACCAAGCGCACATCAAGTATGTAGTAATTCATTACCCCCTGATCAACAGGTGAAGGTATCAGCCCATGCGGACGGGAATATCGACGTCGTCCTTGACCCAGATACAACCATCGTCGCACATCCTAAACATAGATCCGTCCACCCAGCGCCTCCACGCCATCCGATACGCCTTCTCCAAGTTCCTTGTCCATCGCTCCGTATCGAACAAGGGCATAGTATCTCTGTTCAGGAAAAGACACCGACGCAGGGCAAGCAGGTCCCCACTTGCTTCCACATCGCCGTTGGGTAGCGCAATGTAACGCATGCTGTTACCTAGGGCCACCGCGCGTTCTTCATATTCCTCCCTGCTAGATACCACCATGTATTCGCCAAACCCTGTAGCGCTGGCCAAGCTCGCAGCAACCCTGGAGGACATCTTGTGTCGATGACTCGGCCAGGCGCAAGCAATTAACGGCGTGCCGGCCCAGAGCACGCTGGATAACGGAGAGTCAATTTCAACCTTGTGGTGTGTGCAACCACTCACTCGGCTGCTACAGTGTGCGCGCTACACTGGATAGACAAGTCAGCTTGTGCAGCGAGCACTGATCGGCAAAGACTCACTTCTGACGTGTCAAGAAAAAGATCAGGAACTCGGCATCGGTAGATGTGGTGGTCTTTTGCAGCAACATCTGTGAACCTGATGCGTGATGCTATCTCTTCGCCTGCCCACTCCTTGGCAGTTTGGATCAGGTGTGCTTCTCCAGCAGCAGGAAATCGCAGTAACCAGAGAATGCTACGGGGAACCCGGGCTAGAATATGAAGCCAAGTTGCAAATATATTCTGACATGAACTCAGCGACCGGTTGACAACATCAAATACTTCCAGAGACTCACGGGATCGATCTATTTGGTCACTGTCATTCAGTTGTTCACGTATAACAAAAATGCAATCCAAACCTTGTACAACTTTGTAGTCAAAAGACAAAAATCAACAACGGCAAGTGAAGAACCGTGAGCAGGGCACGTACTTGATTGAAATTGGCAAAAATAATGGTATTCCTGGAATAAGGATCAGAAAGGGCTGTAAGAACGTGGTAGAAGCACCTACGAGGGTAAATCAGGAAACAGGGCTCGTCTAAGGTCTGTCCTACACTTGAGTTCATCATTCCAGAGTTTTTCCGCTGGTGTCTGAGCACGCTCCTCAACCGAAAGATTTTCGCCATGTCGAAAAGACTGTCTATGGTCGGTGACAAAATACGTATGCTAACAATATATTTCAAAGCTAAAGACGCCCAGGCAGCATGTAAAAGAACTCACTGGCATGTATATTGGACACTCCGTGCTGAACACCCGTTAGCAGAGATTTGTTGTAATTGTCTGGAAGGACATACTAGATCCAATGGGGAGAGGATGATTCTGGATCACCCTCTTCTCCGACTGAAACGCCCATATCACTGTTCTGGCAGCAATTATTTAGGTTTCGTTTCCGGTATGCTTGAACCCGTGCAAATAAGTCGACAGGACATGTGATGCTATCACAGACGAGATAGTCGCACCAGCCTGAACAAGACAACAAGTCAGGGTAGCGAACATTAGGACTGTATGCAGAAAAAACCCACTGGCTGCCAGGGTTCCAGCATAACCCATCAACGAGACCTGAACGGGACTTGGTCTTGCAGCGAAGATCTCGTTCCTCGCTCCTCTGGTATAACCGCCCAAGTCGACAACTATGCCACTTTATCAACACCACGTCATGAGAGAGGTGTGCGACATACGGATATGTATATGATCCTCCTCGATCCTGTTAACAATGTCTACATTTGACCAAGAAGAGACGTCGAGAAAGTTGAAGTCGCCCTGCTCAAAGTACAGTCGGAAGACTGACCCATCTGATGGGCTCGTCGCATATAGGAAAACGCAGAACCGGTTCCGGTCGTGTAGCCGGAAAACCGATTTCATCAGATGACTTAAGGGATGGTCACTATGTTATGTCAGTATACCGCGAGAAACAAAGTATCAGCTAGATGTACCTAAAGTCGCTGGACACATAACCGACGTTGATACGCCGTTTCAACGGAGGCGGCGGCGGCAGTGGCACTCTGTCTGGCGATATCTGTGTCATTATAGTATGTGACATACGAAGGGCATTTCTGTGTGCGATGCGTCGAATGGTGCGGCTGGGCAATGGAAGCGTGAACTTATTGGAGGATGTAAGCCAACAGATTGACAGACATATTCACGTAGACTTGACATACAGTATGAAAAGGGAGTACAGTTGGAACCTTCTGTAAGGACGCTGAGGAAAGGACAAAGCCAAACGGCCTCGCAGTAGGAGCTGCCTGCGGTGGAGGATGTGGCACTTCTTCGCCGTATAGTGTTTCTCCGTAGGATTCGATGTAACGTCGGTGTTGCATCCTAGTCCGGTACCAGTCGATCAGGCGCATAAGGAAACTCCCCTCATTGAGGAGAGGTTGTCGCCCATCAGAAACATCCGTGAAAAGGTAAAATCGGTGAACCCATCTACGTAAGCTGTGGTCGCATTGAGGTCTTGATGTAGCCAAGGCTACAGTGAGAAGCCAGTCATCAACACTCTTCTCACCGAGAATCCCGATGTTCTGGTGATGAAGCTCCGAAAGGTGCTCTTCACATATCGCTATTGCGTTTGTCAACCAATGGTCTACAGAGTGTTGAGCTTGTATTGGTGCAAAAGGTCACAAATTACCTCGCGCTGTCCAATTGCAGATAGCATTCATCGACATGCTTAATCCACAGTAGGCATCTACCAGGCCTGGATTTATGGTCACAGCCTTAAGATAATAAGGAACTGCATCTGCAGGACGGCCCTACGGAACCAAAGACGTTTGGATACAGCAGCTCGCATGGGAAGCAGAAAATGCTCACCATATCTTTCAGGGTATTTGCCATGTTGACCAGTGCAATGTCTAATTCAGGGTGTAGTTGGAGAGCGTGGTTGAAAACCCTTCCAATTTTCATGTGTATGTAAGTCTCGACTGATGTTGGTACAACTCACCCAACTGCAGAGGTATTATGGCCCGCGTCTTTCAGCAGCGAGCCGAAATTAGAAAGTAGATGGGGATGCGTGGGATCGATTTGCAATCCTTTCTCGTAGTAAAGGCGGGCAACATCCCTTCCAGACACGACTCGTGGCGTATTTTGGGCCGCATTGCTGCTCATACCACAGAGGACGACACCAGTATCATTGAATGCAGAGGCACTTGGAAACAATGATAGCGCAAGATAGTGAAGCAGGAGAACCAACGCATCGTTGGAACAGTGCGGAATATCAAGACCGAGGTCAGCGATCGATGCGCCTTCTTGAATGCGCCGTGCAAGGGTAAGCAACGCAGATGAGGTTGCAGTCTTGACTTCATAGGTCGATTGACCGGAGTGAAGCGCAGCCCATACATCAGAAGTGGTATGTGGGGAAGCGAAAACGACAGCCGACAACATCTGCGCCTGATCTGGAAAAAGCACAACATTGGGCAGTGTTCCGGTAGTGGGATCCAGCATAGCATTAATGAAGCCGTCACTGGCATGATGGACTGCGTGCACCAGTGCCAAGCTAGTGTCATCGAAATGTGGAAGATGGTTGGTGCTAGCACGATCTTGGATTGCGTCCAAAATATTATTCGGTTCTAGTGATGGCGGTAGCGTGGAAAATGCAAACGATGCAAACCAGCTGGCAAGAATGATGTCTCGGAATGTCAACGTGGTTCCCGAGGACAGCGGTGGTGAAAGTCGGATACCCGCTTCAATCGCGTCAACATAATGACGTAGAGTGGATGATGTGTTGCCATCTACTTTTTGTTGGATGTTTGCGACAAATGTGAAGACATTCAGCAAACGATGGGCGTGCTGAGGGGTCACTGACGCATGCAGTCTATCGTTTGCTGCTTTCAAATGGCCACATAAATCACGGCAGAACAGTGACACTTGCTCCGACAATGTTGGCAATATCATGAGTTCCGACAAAAGGGCGTCCTGCTTGCCCATTTAATCAAAGAACTAAGAACTATATCGGCAACATACCAAGTAATCCCAGTCCGGGGGGTCATTCTGCAAGCATGCAAAAATGGCGTTACTAGCAGCGTTGTAGGTTGTGGACCTCATCGTCAGAGAAGGTGGTCAAGTTGCGTCTCAAATATTCAAAGGCGCTCGTGGTGCAGAGTTCATTGCCGCGTCATCGGGTCATTTTTGCCCAATTAGAAAGAGGGTCATGATACAGCTGTGCGTCTTGCGTAAGGCTTGCACCCCGATGCTTTTCTTATGGTTCGACATATTGTCCGCTGTGGGAGACTGTGGAGAACGAAGCCTCGGCATTTCGGCATTAAAACGTATCTGTATTATTCAGAAGAATGATGGAAGAAACAGGCACACTGCCAGGCTGGAAGCGTTACTTTCTTTGGCAGGAGATCGCCGCCTTTGGCAGTGAGAGGAATCGCGTTTTGGGCTGCGTGTATGCCGAGGACAACGTGGGAGCGGAGACTGAGGACCTACAATGACATATCGTCTACCCTCATCAACCTACACTCATTGCCACTTCTGCACCTGGTTTATCCACTTTGGACTTTTTCGAGGCATCAAAGACCTTGGTCTTCAGAGAGACCATCATAGCTCGGAAAGCTTCCTCGCCGCCAGGGTAAACTTTCTCCAACGATCCGCAACAAAGGTCAGACTCCAAAGCGAGGTTCAGTAGTTCAATCAAGTGTCCATTTATGGGATCAATGCTCAGTGCCTTTGTAATAGACGTTAGGAATCAACCACATCAAAGGCTGCAGCGTACCTCGTGATATTTGACAATTGCCTTGTCGATCTCTCCAAGATGATGATACACCATGCCCAGATAACCAAGACCCTGAGGATGCTGGGGTTCGATTTCCAACACACGTTGATAGTTTGTCTTGGCCATCTCATGATTCCTGGGACAAGCACGTGAGGTTTGCACGCCCTCGAGCACCCTAAACTCACTTCAGTTTTCTATAGCAAGTTCCGAGATTGAGGTATGTTGTCGTCCATGACATCTGAGAGCTTTGCGTCACTTGAGCGAGCTCGAGCGAACGTTGGAAAAGATCCGCTGCTCGCTGGTAGCTGCTCATTCAATCAGCATGAGCCTCAGAAGATTGGATCAACACTGGGCTTACTCTCCGTGCGTGAACGCCATAACTCCCAATTCATTGATAAGAAGAGGGTCTCCATCACATGCGGCGTAAGCTGCGTTCAATGCTTCATCGGCTAACAAGTGATTGGATAGCATAATTTGCTCCATGCCTACAAATAGCAAAGGCAAATGGGAACTGGACTTCTTCAGCACGTCTATCATGACTCAGCTGATCGAGGACAACCTCACCCTGTAAACATGCGAGCGCAGGTCGAATATGCAGTGACAGCATGATCATGCTCGCCTTCCATTGCAAACGTGTGGGCAAATGCGATCCATGCGGGTCCAAATCGTGGATCCATTAGTGATGTTTTACTGTGGGTGTTTGACAGGCATTCGAACAAAGAAGACCTGATGGACTCACCTGAAGTACTGTCGAGCTTGTGGCCATTTTCCAGACGCAAGATACCAAACTCCAACTGCATACCAGCTAATGGGGTTCTCAGGCTCCCGTTCCACAAGTTCATGTGCTAGAATAAAGAGTTTTGAGTGAAGATGGTTGAGATGGTACATGCAAGCAATGTGCAGTGGCATGGTAGAATCATGAATAGAAACCAGCCCCAATATCCTGTAAAGACGTTTAAGACACTTCGAACCATGGTGAAAAGTATTTTGACCTTGTCGTGATGGCATAACAGTCGGCCCAGCGGAATTGAGCATAGAGTGCATCCGCGAAACTGAATAACACATCAGGGTTGTCAGAGAGTCCAAATTCCTCGACAAGACGTCTCCGGGTCAGGGCATGCTCTTCTGCATGTTTGTACTTCCGCAACTGAGAAGTGTATATGAGTTGCACAAAATCAGCATCTTCTTGCGTTTGTTCCCTGTAAGCGAGACCCTGAACAAACTCCCATTCTACAGCAGTCAAATACCAGGTAACGAGCAATGATACTCGGGGCCTAACCTTCGTCCGGAGTCATCATTTCACCACTGACTAGTTGGTCGAATGCATCGTAACATTTGACGTCCAAAGTTAATGCCTCCAAGAAGCAAAGCTTTGCTTGATCCCCACGATTTAGCTTGAGCATAAGAATGCCACGCAAATGGCACATGGAAGCTTCGACCTACACAAGCAAGCAAGAGTCAAACGATGTGGTCAAGAACATACGTCCGCTTACCTTGATGCCACCATCAACATTCGGCACGGCAGGTCCACTCCTTGCTGAGTGATCTATTAGTGGATGGTAGCAGCTGTGCATGATTGATATCAACCTGAGTGACGGAATGGATTTGCTTCGCCGAGCATCTCTGTCGCGTCTGTCCAATTCCCTTGCCGCACTTGACACTGCGCAGCAAGATATCTGCATGCTACGCTCATATCCACAAGTCTTGATACGGAATCCTGTAACTCTTCAGGAATTTGCATCATGCCAGCGTCACCCATTGGTAGTTGAAGCATTAGACTTGTGTCAGGGTGCCCCTCTTTCCCTTTGCCTTTCGCATCTGCAGTCAGACTACCCATTGTAGTATCATCTACTACCCCATGTTCAAGGCCATTCAAGGGCGCGTTGTGCACTTTTGGGGTCATAGCAGGAAAGGGCCTAGTCAAGAGTCTCTCAGCGCGCGCGTACTGATGAGTCATGAAGTAAGTCTGAGCTAGCCAAAACGCGTCATTTGGGTCATCTGCGCGTCACGGAAGATACATCAATAACAAGGAACAGTCAGAGCGATGACAATCGTCGAGGCGTCGCAACTTACTGGTCCATGACAGTATCTTGTCTCCCCAAAAGGTGGCAGTTTCATAGAGGTGTTGCATCAATGCATCGTGCCGCCACAGCCTCATGCGGTCAATCATCCCCCACTCGCCATCCTCATTGTCAGATCCCATCTCAGTGTCCTGAAAAACATCCATGGAGTCATTTGCAAGGGGATGGCGACCTATGCTCTCCTTCGCTCGCCGGTATCGCCGAAGCGAGGATCTGGGCGAGCTTGGAAGCATAGAACGGTTTGGATCAAGCGCAAAGGGTCGATTATGCGTCGAACCGCTCATATCCGCCGCAGAAAATGAGGAAATTATCGGTTGCGGGCCAAACGAGAAAGATGATCCTATTGAAACTCGATTACGCGAGCTTGCTGTCGATGGCAGACGAGGTATTTGCGGGACAATAAAAGCGCCAGCCGGCGGGGGCGTTGAGGTCATGTTACGGTCAATATCACTCGAAGGCTCGAGAGCCAACAGCAAGTTGTTATTACGTAATAAACAAGTCCACTACTTCTACCGTGCTTAAGTATGGAAACTCTGTCTATGATAGACTTGTCTGGGTCCAGTCTGGGGGTGTGCCAGTCGCCCGGCTAGATTCGAGCGGAGTTTAATGTTTAATTCCAAATCGGGACGTAGTGTGGTTCAACCAGATGGTGGTTGACCCCACCTCTTCCTCATCGTCGTCAACAATGCCCACCACCTACCTTCTTGCCCGCCACCTGCCCGCTGTGTCCTCACTGCCACCACCCTCCTGATACAGTTCCCTCTCTCCTCTTACCATTTCCAAGTCACTGGCAATGCCTGGCATGGCCCTGAGGATGACATCCATCGGGCTTGTCGTGGACTTGAACATCACCAAGATCGAGGTGTTTGAGGATTGCCTCAAACAGTGGAATCTGGTCTCCCTCTCACATCCCTTGACGCGTGAATCTGAGTACCACGTCTTCATCCGTCGCTATAGTACAACTAATTGTCCCATTTGTTCGTGCAACCTATCATGCGAATCGCTCAGCTTGGACCAACACAAAGAACACATCGCTGCTTCTTGCTCATGAACGCACTGGACACTCTCTCGATGGCCTTTGGATATGCTACTTGGCTGCACGTCGGGATGCACTCGGCCAAACAAGTAAGAAGTCTGTGAAGTCAAAGTGATCCATATTGTCCTTGTCTCTCTACCCTCCTTTGTATCTTCTTGAATCTAGCCGGGCGGCTGGCACACCCCCAGACTGGACCCAGGCGAGAGTCTATCATAGACTGGACCTAGAGTTTCCATTTCCCGGACGTCCTCCTACCAATCTACAACATCTTCAGCCTTGTTCATGATTTTCGCTTTGGTCTTCTACTTTGTTTTTGCTAGTAGCATTGATTGTCGTCTGCCTTGTTTGTGCTCGTCTGTCTTGTTTATCAATGAGCTGACGAGGTACCTACATACTTACCATATGCAGTGCCTGAGTTACATCAGTAGCGTAGTCAGCCAATTAACATCGTTTATCGTTTATCGGTCAATCACTGGTCACCGACTCACCGGTCACCGGTCACCCCTCACTTCAACGAGTCGCAGTCACGACCCGCGAACCATCAATATATAGTATCGAGGTGGCAAACCGTATCAGCTGAGGTGATCATTCGCCCTTACGAACTTACTTTCCTTCGTTGTGTTCTTACTTAGTCTGAGCGATTCGCCCTCTGCAACCTTTTGATAATTTCCATGACATGTTGTAATAATCAAAACAAGATTGCAGAAGCGACAAAATTTATAAAACATGTGGGATGTTAGGCTGTGTAGCGCAGCGCTCTAAGTTAAAGCAGAGTGCTTTGATTAATTATGCAGTATTGTGCCGTAAAATTTCTGTCTCATGTCGCATTCCGCGCGTCAAGGCTACCAATATATTCTCGATCCGAGCCTGACGGTCCTGAAAAACGGTTCATCACCTTATACCACGATGGTGTTATATTCACTCACTTGTAGCTCTTTTATCTCATCTTTTAGTTTGCGGACTGGTAAATCACGACAGTCCTCTAACAATGCTTCAATCCGCTTGACGGAGAAGTCCAACCTGTCCATGTTCGTGACATCAGGTAGTATTTCTACCGGTGGAGCAGACGACGGGTGGTTTAACCGTTGTGAGAACAACCTTGTGAATGGAGTCGATGTATTCAGGTGTAGGACCTTTCCTGTACCTGATGGTTCTGATAACGGGGGCAATGCGCTGACCTTTCGAGCCCTCGGGGGTTGTGATTGCGACTTCTTTGAAAGTGAGGTGGAACTCTCGTGATGCCGCAGTTCCGAAACAGGTGATGACCTCAAGTCTTCATGTCTAGATGCAAGTGGCGACCGCAGGCTGGACTCGTCCTCCTCTGAATCATCAAAAAGACCAAAATTTCTGGAATCCTCAACCTCGAAAATCGCCTCGTACAGGTCCGCTGACTTTGAGCCGACAAAATAGTCGACAAAAGGCATATTCTTGATGTGCCTCGGAATGCTGTGATACAGACTGCGAGCCGCACCCTTGCCAGACTCACGCAGCCGCTGTTCAAAAGACAGGTGACGTTCATACATGGCAATAGCGATTAAAACCGGGAATGACTATGGCAGAAGACACGGGGCGGAGAACTGTGAGTGGTGGCTTAGGAAAATATAAGGATGCTTACTGTAAGCCTGATTAGGAGCACGTTCGCGGAGTGCAAAGAGCGGGGTGAAAGGATGTAACTTGCAGGTTTGAGTATGACGAAGGCGAGAATGTTGAAAGGAGGCTGGTAACTGAATAAAGCATCTGATTTAACGCTGGCGAAAGAGTTTAGCTGCAGGGTGTCACGATTTGAAGCATCATTGAAGGCGCCTTACCCCTGGATGGTCGAAATAGTGCATTGAAACAGAAACTTAACATGCGAATCAGACAACTGATCTACTGGCCAACATTCTGTGACCCCCTTACCTCCTGGGTGGCGTTCTGAAAACGCAATTTCGTTTGAGCACAGGATCATTAACTTGCCGACTGTCACTTACCGCATCAATTCGAGCAGCGGTATTTGACAAAATGGAAATGAGAACTAACATGTCAACTCAACGACGACCCCGTCATAATTAACAGTAGATACGCACTAGTCAAGAGAAGGGTGCCTGACAACGCCGCGAAGCATGTCATTAAAATGGGACCGAACACCGGATGGAAGCTTTTTGCTTGGCCAAAACTGAGGTACGTGCTGCCAAACCAGATCTGAACCATCAACCAAGCAATATTGCGCATCGACCATGTACCCGAAGCTTGAATAGAAAAGTCAGTAGTCTCAATCTAGCGGTGCAAATGATTTAGAATTTACCCAAGGTGTACAAGGTCAGAAAAATACCAGAGAAACAAACTGCCGCTATGCCGATGAAAAAAATAAATTCGGCTATCATTGCACGCAACGCCCTTTCAGTAGAAAAATTAGCAGGAATGTACGAGAGAAAAATGTAACCATTCACAAAACGACAACGTTGTTGGATATTGCATAGAAAGCTAGCCTGTAAAAGAAAATCAGCAGGCCATAATGTATAAGTGCTCCAGTTATACCGAGGAGCAAGAACGCAACAGCCGCAAGCCAGCAGGTCAAAAGCAAGCCGAGACATCTTTACTAATGGCAACCCCCGATTTAGTCCCAAGCACCTACACGAGCGACACAACTGACCGTCATCGTCCCACAGCCCTTTCACTCTCAAAACCAGATAGCCAAGAAAGATTATGACAAACGATGTGTCAAAAACGTTCCATATCTAGAGAAGCAGACTTCAACCGGGGAGTTTGGACCCAAAGATGAACTTACGTTAGCAATGTAAACTGCACAAGTACGTCAGAAATCGAAATGTGACAACTGAAGATGTACTGACTAGCCCACCCGTACTCCTTAGAAGCCGTGTACTCTTGCAGTGTAAAGGCAATCGCAAAAACCAGGAACACAGACTCCCACAGAGTCACATGGGATACGTCCTGCGCTAAAAACGATTGGCTACACTGACTCACAGCCAAGCTGACAACCTACTCCATATACATGCGAGGAAAACCACCAGAAGTACAGCTATGTTGACGAAGTGCAAGATCGCAGAATATCGTGGGACTCTCAATCTGATAGAGTGTGAGCTCGACGTAGAAAGTACGAATATCTGATGGACCTGTAATGATCGAGTATCGGCGCCGTACGCGAATCGTACAACATGATCGCCCTCTGCTTGTAATTGTCTGGCACCATCGATCTGTTGCCGGCGATGGAAACTATGATGCGCCCGTTGTACATGTCATTCACAACGCTCTGGACAAGCGCGGAAGCCAGGAAGGTCTTTGCCTTCGTGGCGATTGCCATCTTACCGGGGGGTCATTGACTGAAAGAAACAAATATGGCCTGAACTGACCTCAATGGCGCACTGAGGGTCATCGACATACTCATCTTCCCCGCCAATAGCGTCTTTCACCTCCTCGATCACATCGTCTGGCGCTCCTGCTAACGGACACCAGAGGGTCGTCAAAACAGCCACCAACTGGATCTTGCTCGATGCGAAGTGGCTCAAAAGCTTCAATGCCATGATCTCACAAAGGGTGGCGCGGGAATACATCACCCCGGCGTGAGCCAAGTCCGAGCCTGATTGCGCTAAGAAGTATGAGCGAACAACCATGCATGCGTACACTACAGCCATGTTCCTGAGCCTTGTGTACTTCCTGACCAAGGGGCGCACTATGGCGAAATTGATATCCGAGGCCGTGAGTTGCCTGTGAAGATGCCATGAATAACCCAGCCCGAACTACCGTAAAACATAGCAACATTAACGCACTCCCAACTAAGCGGACTATCTGAGACGCTCGTCAACCACGTGTATCAACGATGCAGGGACTACAATAAAGTCTCTCACCGATAGTGTTCTGCATTGATGGCCCACCAAAGTGTCAATCATAACACGTGGTTAAGTTTGAGGATGCAACTCACGATCACATCTTTCTTCAAGTAAGGAATAAGCGGGAACACTTTCACAGATGCCAAAAACTCCTGTGAAGGAGCGAGCAACCCTTGACTTATTTGCTCCTCCGCATCCATGTCGGCCGATCAAATTGCAGATGGCTTAGTTGGGAAGAAGCGTGATTTCTCCTGAGCGTCCTGAAGGCCTGATCAGTCGCACGGGTCGTCAATTCCGAAGGTGGCTCGAACAACA
Organism: Suillus lakei; assembly: GCA_016628065.1. NCBI lineage: Eukaryota > Fungi > Basidiomycota > Agaricomycetes > Boletales > Suillaceae > Suillus > Suillus lakei. The sequence continues at coordinate 210,783 of JABBWA010000058.1, read as the reverse complement.
GGCAAACTGTTGGGTCACAGAGGTCTAAGTGCCCGAGGTGAGTGCTGCTAAGTGTTTAAGCTCAAATTGGAGAATAATGTGATTAGTATGTGCTGTAACCTGTTACATACGGCATAAATAACATAATAATGTACTTATCCGAGTCAAGCGATTCCTTATCGAGATACAAAGTCAGGTTGCCAGGCGAGCAACATCCTTTTGTTTTCTCTCCTTCAATAAAGTCCCCTAAATTCCTCTCCCGCTCATTAACTTTCAACGCTATCCTGTGATGAGCCATGGGATGCTGCTTTTCTGAACCTGTGGATTTTGATTCTGAAGTTAATCTCTTTCATTTTGACCTTCATAGAGCAGTGGGGAAAGGCGCTTTCGGCAAGGTCGGCCATCTTTGATTCTTTGTTCCTTTGTGTGGCCACTCATAAATCAGTGACTGCTTAGGTCAGGGTAGTCGAACACAAGCGTTCTAAGAAGCTTTATGCGCTCAAGTACATTGATAAAGCGCGGTGTATCAAGCAAAAGGCTGTGGCGAACATCATACAAGAACGGAGACTGCTAGAAGAGGCGCGTCGTTGCTTTATTGCTTGCATGTTCAATTCTCATACTACTTTCTTTATAGATCGACCACCCTTTCATTGTCAACTTGCGATATGCATTCCAGGATGACGAAAACTGTTTCTTTGTGCTCGACCTCATGCTGGGTGGAGACCTCCGATGTGAGTCAATCGTGGTCTTGTTGGGTTGTTGTGTTTTTAAATCGTATATCACGGTCAGTCCATTTGGAAAGCAGAGGATCCTTGAGCGAGAACGTGGTCCGATTTTGGACTGCGGAGCTGGCCTCGGCTCTCGTTTATTTGCACAAGCAGCGCATTATTCACCGGTAGGATTTTTCTGCAGCGGGATAAATTAGTCATTAATTGGAGCCGCAGTGACCTCAAACCAGATAATATTGTGCTTGATGCGAAGGGCCATGCACATATCACTGACTTCAATGTTGCCATCCATTATTCGGAGCGTCGGTTACACACTAGTGTCGCTGGTAGTATGGCGTACATGGCTCCCGAAGTCGTTGGGAGGAAAGGATACACATGGTGTGTCGACTGGTGGAGTTTCGGTATTACAATCTACGAGTTGTTGTTCCGACGACGTCCATTTGATGGACGCACGTCTGAGAAGATGACCAACTCTATCCTCAAAGATCCCCTGAGACTTCCCGATGATGTCCATAAGAAATGCAGCTCAAACTGCGTGAAGTTTGTGCAAGCAGTAAGTGCCGACACTCGTTAACGTCCGTCCTGTTCTTAATTTGGTCGCAGTTACTCGAACGTAATGTTAGCCAACGTCTAGGTTGTCGACCACACGGTCAAGGCTTCCAGGACATTCAAAACCATGCATGGCTGCAGGGCGTAGATTGGGAAAGTATGGACATGAAAGGAGCTCAGCCTCCTTTTGTTCCAGACGTGAGCATTGTGAATTCTCAATCCGCCTTGTGTTCACCCCCTCCCCCCCGCAGATGAAGAAAGCTAATTTTGACGTAACCCATGAACTCGACGAGTTCCTGATGGTTGAAAAACCACTGACCCACACAAAACGCAAGGCAAATCCGGACTTAGCCAAAATGAAGCCGGAAGTGAGGCAGTTGGAAGAACAGTAGGTGTACCATACATGTTGCCATGATAGTTCTAACTCGTTGTCGTCACTAGATTTGCCATTTACGATTTCATGTCCACCAAGCGCAGGTCATATTATCCTCATAACGAACCCATCACCACTGTCGTACGGAGCTTAGACTCTGATCAAATTCCGGTTGTTCAATCAATATCGAACACCCTTGTTCCAACCACAACGATGGGAGAGAGATCTCAAGCCGGTTCTCCGGCTATGGATACTACTTGGCATCAGCATATGCCAATGCCTCTTTAGTATATGACTGTTTTTATTATCTTAATATTAACGGTCCGTCCTTAGTTCTCACTGCCTGTATTGAATCTCATTTGTACCTTTCAGATGCCCAATGTGCACTTAATGTTGTATTTTCTCTGAAGCATTGATATCATTTACATTTCCTGGAGTCTTTCGCATTAGCCAATTTACGCACACATTCACATTTCCTTGCTCGCATTGTGGCATTTATGCAGTACCATTGCTACCAACGCTCCAGCTGGTGTATGTACGTTAAGGCATCCCGTTCTTTGTATTTTCTTTGTAATTGACTCGAACGAGAAAACTGTAAGCGTTCTTTGGACTCGTTACCAGCCTCCTTAAGCTTGTCTAGCTATTGTGCCATGATGAATGTCGGGATTGAACGAATACACCATCCACTCGAACTTGTCATCGTTTGCGCAAGGCGGTCACAAACTGCAACACTGGCAAGTACATCGACTCTAGAATATTACAGGATATTACCTCGCTAAATGAAATATCGAGGCATGTCAATTAAATTACGATGCCACCGTTTTCAGTTTCTTTTTCTGTGCGACAACAGGGCGTAAGTCACAGCTATTTGAATGTTGAAAAAACAACCTACATAGCTGACAGCGTCAAAATCATATTTGATGCCGGCTTCGGCCAGCTTTCGCTTCCTCTCGTTCTCCCTTTGAATCAGACGCTTCTCAGCTTTTCGCATGCTTTCCTGAGTTCGCAGCTACCAACAAATATACTGAGCCATGTTCTCTGTGAACCTTGATTCCACGGACCTTGTTATGTTCTTTCCGCACGATTTGGTCTCTTGGGATGGCTTTCCATTTTTTATTCGCCCCTACCCACAATTCGGGGTGCACCTTCTCCTTGGGTATTATCTTGCATTTAAGTATATGGCCCATCAACAGGTAGTTGTCCATCGTCTCCGCGACAATTTGCGCGACAGACGCCGAGTCGAACTCGACAAAACCATAGTGTTTTGACCTGCCAGTCTTGTTTGCATTCAGCTGATGGACACTACCACGACAATGTTGAGTACCTTTTTGTTCCGTGAGATACGCAATCTTGTTACATCCCCGAATTGAGAAAGATATCCCTTAAGTTGATCTTCATAGAACCCATGTGGTAGGCAACCCATGTATATCACACCTCGGTCTTGAGTCTACTCTACCGTCAGAGAAAATGATATGTCAATAGCTCCTCGATGCACTCACTGGATGTCGTTTCGCTTTCTCAAGTTTCCTTTTTACTGTTGAATCATCTTTGGCGACAGTAGGCAGTCTACCAATGTCAACCTCTTCGCCAGCAGCTGCATCATCGTCGGACGAATCACCCTCATCTGTTGAGAAACCATACAAATGGTCATCGTCTTCGGCATCCGAGCTTCCACTGTTTTCTGAAGCGACTTCAGGCTCCTCCACAGGTTTCGGCATCGACGTCGTCTTGGAAGGCGATTCAGCAAAAATCAATGTTTTTGAAGCTGACTTCAGCAACGATTTTGGGGTCATGTCGATGATTTTCGAGCAGTTCAAGTGCTCGGGTCAGGTGAAATTAATAGGGAGGCTCAAAGTAGCCGCCTAACTTCGCCTATGCCTAAGTCTGCCTAACTTTTGTATTAGATAAGCCACTGAATTGGTCAGCGTCTGCGCTGCGCTACATACCAGTGTATACACTCCTTGCAACCATCACACTCGTTACCCTACACTCTTTATGTATAATAATGCCACGTAAAACAAATACCAGCATCCCACCTATCACATGGACATCTGACCTTGTATGGAAACTAGGGATGGATGGGGGTATGGGTAACCCCTGGGTCAAGGGTAGGGGTACCTAGGGGTAGGGGTATGGGTTGGGTATTCAAGACCCATGTGTTAGCTAGTCAATTCATCTATCTGTTATCTTGACCACCTTTGACACCATATGTCATAGACGCTTCTTAGAACCATGTACTGCATGACACTTCCACACATTGATTCTCCAAGTCAACTTAGCTAATCATTCCACTATGTACATAGTCTTCTTGCTCTTGTATGAGCTTCCTCAGTATTGTTCCCTAACACTACTGAGGTATGCATCATTATTATGTCTCACACTTATCTTGTACCGATACACCTTAGCTTGTTCTCATCTCACTAGGTACTACCAATCTAGTATTGTTCCCTAACACTACTGAGCTCGTTCTCATCTTGCTAGTCTGTCTAGTGAATACCATGGACCCTCAGACCCCTTGGAAGGGGTACCAAGGGGTACTAAGGGATAGGGGTCTGGGTTGGACACCGAAGACCCATAGGCCTCTAGACCTATGGACATGGTGTGACCATTGAATCCTATTCAATGCTATGACTACTACTTGTCAAGTATGTGAGAAAGCTATAGCAATCTATATTCAGTAATTTATACTTGGTGTCAAATACTTGTGGATGTCACATATCATGAGCCATCATAATTATGTTGGTGTGCCAGTTTGCTTCAATTGGTGCAGTACTAGGTTTGAATACTGCTAATATATATTCAGGGTCATGAAAGGATTAATTATCATACTTGGGCTCAGGAGGATTAGAAGAAGGATTAATATGAAGGTATGCAGAGCTTGTTATCTGCATAAAAGATAACCAATTAATAAGATAACACTTGAACTGCAGTCTGTAACTTAGTATAATTTTTATAATCAACAAAGAAGAAGAATATTATCAAGGGTATCAAGGGTATAACTCTCAGGGGTACCATATCCCTCATGGGTAGGGGTGTGGGTATGACCTCCAATACCCATGGGTATACCCCTGTCCATCCTTAATCACAGGAACACTCAAACAAGGCCTGATAGAATGCGAGTAGATCAGTGGAAACGGCCATGCATGGTTGAGAAGGTGCAGTAGGAAAAAGGCCATGGTGCACAAGGACTGGCGCAAGCATTGAACATTGGCAGACTAATATATCAACAAGAAGGAAACCTGCAATTGTCACTTGGAGCCGCTTAAACAAGTGAATGACTTACAGTCAAAAAATAGGCAAATTATGGAGGATCATCACTGTGCACAACAATGTCCTGTGCAAGCAGATATCACCAGATGTACTTCTGGAAGAGGCTGGCCATGTGTTCTAGCAGAATACTGTAGATGGGCATCCATCAAAGTAGGTATAAGCACCTTCCAAGCACTATGAAGGTTATGGGACATCTTGTCTGGCAGGAGACGGTGGACTGGGTCCTTGTGCACTATATCTGTAGGGCAAGATGCTCCTGTGTTAGGCTGATCTGCAATTACCATGCAGTCGTCCGAGTCAGTGTCATAGATGTATGTTACGAACTCAGATGGTCTCATCTATACAAGGTCGCAAAATGTGACGTCACTTGTACAGAGTATCATTCTAGCCTCAAGGACTAGGTAATCACTTATATGGGCAGAGGTTACCCTCTGGCTGTAGAAGTACAACACTTTATAGACTTAGTGATGACTAGTCACTAAGAAAGACACTTATAGACTTAAGAACAAGGAGTTCTTAAGAAGACTAGTGAACATTTGAATACTGAGTAGATTCAAGTTAGGGAAACTACATCTGTAAGTAGGTCGACTACTTATAGTGAATCAGAAACAAGATTCAGGCTGAGTGCGAATCATAAGGGTGAAGGGCAAGTACAAAAGGGGATGTATCTGGATTGAAGGGCAAAGGGCAAGTGGAGTCAGAGATAAGCATGTCCGGATCGGTGGGATAAGCATAGTACATGAGTCACGCGTGAGTCAGAGATAACCATACCAAGAATAGATGACTGGTGACAAGATGATCACCCAGAATAGGAAGTGAGTGAAAATGAGTAAATGGAACAGGGCAGCTTGGCATAAAGTGTCTGCATGTGCAAAGGCAAAGACAATCAGGAAGAAAAGAGTAAGGGGGCCAACAAGCGGATGTTCTTGTAACAATGTAATCCATGGTGTCATCAATGCTCATTGGGGCTTCAGATTGAGGAGGGGCAGAGCTAGAACTGGGGGTTTCAGTATCTAGTACTGGTGGGCTCATCAGTATGGCCATTTGGTCAAGGAGACACTTATGCTTGGCATCAACACCAGGGATGTGAATGAAAGACTGAGTTTTCTTCAGGTCTCAAGATTTCTTGGGGCTTACAAACTGAAGACTGAGCCCTGAGGACATTGGCTGAGTGCCACATGTATTGCAGGCGGGGGGCATGATGGCAGGACTAAGTACTAGGCTAGTAGTGAAGAACAAAAAGACATCTAAAAAGGACTTAGTGCATGAACGGAGTACTGCCAGTAGGGAACTGCATGGGTTACCCACGAGTATTTGGTGGGTTTTGAGTATTCTGAGGTGTAGTCCTTCATTTTGGCTTGAAAACGAAAAAAAAAGTTTATGCAAAATGAACCAGAATTGGGTGAGATATGCCTGGTGCAAGTTTTAAGCCTAACCCTGTGAAGCTCATCTCTCTATATCTAAATATTTGCAAGAGAGTTATGAATCTATGTGTTTCCCTAACTGCCAGGCACCAAGAGCATCACCTGGTGGGTGCGACATGAAGGATAGCTAGATGCTCAAAGACATATTGACAAGGTTTGCAACCATCGCAGAGGAGGTACAGTGCATCCTGGGAGGGCCACAATGAATTGTTGAGGATCCCAGGAGGTGGTGCAGAGGAAGCAAGGCATATTGGGTGGTACTATAAATAGAACATCGCTGAGGCTAGGTTTATGAGATAGGGTTTCATCTAACATAATAATACCGTCTCACTGACCTTTAATACTACCGAGAAGTGCTGCCTGAGGTGTACAATCTCTGGTTCATGTATTGTCTTGCCACAGTGGGAAAAATGAAAATGTGAGGACTCAGTGCACTCTGTAATGAACTGTGACATGCATATTGGTTGCACAGAACAAAGAGTCGTCAAGATCTCAGACACCATGAGATCAGGTTCCAGTGCCGGTGTACTTTAATACACACATGATTTGAACATATTCATGAGGGATGAGGAACAAAGCAGTGATATAATGAGCACACCTCCAAAATGCATGAGTAACCAGTGTGGTATGATCACTTACCACAAAAATTGGAGGTGCTCCAGGCATATCACATACAGGATCCAAGCCAATTGAAAAGAGGACAAGTTACAGCCAGCACATAAAATTTAATTTCATACCACCATGACTACTATAGTCATGAATGCGTTCTTGATTTCCCCAAGCAGCCAAACCTGTGTAGATTCTGATGTAGCATTTTGATCTAGGCCAGCAATGTCAGCATGCAATGATGGTGCTAGCTATTATGAAGTGGGGATGAACATGAGACACAAAAGCAGAAGAATAGCTAGACCAACATGTTGTACCTTGTCATAAAACAACCTGAAAGCAGGGTTGCCAAATCTCGATGCGAGTCTCACGAACTAGTTGTCCTATTCAATCTAACAAGTGGAGGATGACCTTGATCCCCTGAACTTGCACAAGAATAGATCAAGCATATGGATGAATTTCGGGGAGTGGACGCACCGAGCAAGGATCAGTAGTAAGCTTCACACCCGCAACAAAAGTATTCAGAGTCTCGATGTACGACACAGGGGTGTTGCAAGCAGCAGACAATTGAAATACAGTCAACTGTGGGTAGACAAGATATGTTTGCCTGGAATCTCAAAGGACATGCACATCGTACTAGTAAGTGTTGCAATGAGATTCCCCTAGTTGTAAGTGGTACTTAATTGCCAAAACTTTCAATAGGAAATGATTGATATTTTATTTGTGCCGTTTTCCCGTTTTCACGGACTTATGCAGGGGGCTATAATTAGTATTATCTATGGCATTGCATTGCGTTCGGAATGCAGATTGATATCATAACCCTAAGGTCAGCAGTGTTACCTGAATGTCATTGGAAGCCAACGTGCTTCGTAGATAGCGTTGACTGATGTGGAGGTAATAAAGTTTATTCAATAAAAGGCGCACATATTGTCGAATTCGATCCATTTCCTGACACAGCTATGATTCTCCCCTGCGATAGTGAATATATACACCGCGTACAAAACGGTGTTTTGTGAGTTTCATAAACCCAATGGCTTTAAGCTTCTTTCTCTTCCCCCCTGCTCGCCACCATCCGTCCTAGACCTCGAACATGAACTTCGATAATGTCACTGTATCTGTATCTGTAGGTGTGACAGTAAGGGTCACGACGCGCGCGTAATATAGTCATGCAGGATGCAGGAATGTTTGTAGCTGCGTAACACATCAGTATGGGGCAATCGACAAAATATGGAACGCACATATTCTTCATAATGATGCAGCACCTCTCGAAGCTGCTTACGTGATATCTCTGCTGTGTAAAGGATCTCGTCGTCCGTTCTCTTACCGTCAAAGTACTGATTGATCCTGGTAAGGTGTAAACGGGACGCTCGAAAACAAGCAAATCGAAAACTGACAGTGCAAATCGTCTTGCAATATATTCATCCTTTCCTTCCGACATAGCTGCCAACCACTTTCGCTCCAACGGGCTCGCTGTTCCCGGATCGCTAATCATCGAAGGCTCAAGGGTGTCCTCAGATGATCCCCATCCAACATTCTCTTCTCCCGAATCTTCCTCAGATATTTCCTCAAAGACGTCTTCAGCATCCTCAAGCAGGATCGACCCCGAAACATCGCTAGGCTTGCTCTGCCCCGAGTCCATAGAGAGTCTCGAGTACCGCCTAGAAGCTTTGGGCGAAATCGACAACCAAGGCATAGTTACTCGTGGATGCTCATGTGCATCACCCACGCCATGGTCGCCCCTGCGGCTGCTCCTCCGGCGCCCGCGAAGATGGTGACTCATCCGTCGCTCCAGCTTCCGTTCGTGGGCTTGTCGGACGTGAACTTTGAGCTCAGCAGTAGTTACTACGCGTACGTGCAGATGCAGTGTAATGAGGAGGTCGCGCTTCAGCATCCAAAGCACGACTTCGTGGTACAGAGACATGAGATCCTTGGACATGCACGACCGTTGCAAAAAAGTGGTTATCGGCCTGCTTGGAATTAGAATTGGAGATCGTAGCCATGAGCATAGGCAGGGGTGAGATTGACGGCTGTGGGAAATCACGTTTGAATTCAGCAGCAAGGGTGACAAGCCTGCATTCAAATTAATTGATCACAAGGCAGAGGACTGTATTATGCACTAACGGTTTGTCAAACTTAGGGGCAATAGAGAAGATGGTCTTTAATCCATTGTGGACTGTGTCAACAATCTTGGCCCGTCGGTGGTGGACTAGCCAACGAACAGTTGGGTATACCTGGGAATGTAGGTCCCAGTCAAGTAAACTCGCCATGTCTGCCAGTCTGAAAACACTGTCATCTTGAGTATCCATGATACGAAAGTACACCCACGATAATGTGACAGAAGCGGTTTCAAGAAACTTGATCAGGCCCTCAGCCAGGCTTCTCTCTTCAGCGTGCACGTGCGACCCTCTCAAGTTCACATACGGATCCAGTTCCTGGTCAGTATCAAGGAGAAGCAAACTCTTCCAAGGCACAAGGGCTGGTAGGCGCCATCCAAAACTGAGCTCGCGGCCCCACAGCTGAGAATCGGGTTGATTCTCGAGACGGCCCACGAATTCAAGTTCAAATTCCTCTTCGCTGTGCAATAAGTGGTCGAGATAAGGGGGGAGCTGCACTTCAAGAGGGAGATCGTTGAGAGTGACGTGGGCCATGTTAGATGACTTTATGGCATCATAGAGATTTTTCATTGCAGTAGCAATTGATGACACTCGTTGTGCATGCGATGCAAAGTCAGAGAAACGCTCTCCTATGCATGAATGTCAGCAATATGTGTTCCGCAAGTGCCCACAGCTAACCTTTTACCATATACTCGGTTTCAAGTAAACCAATCGCATCGCACTCCAATTCTACAAAGTTTGACAGGACTTGTTCTTGGAAGAGCACAGCAGTGACGGTGAACGCAATTTGTTCGTAAACCGCGTCGAAATATCTTGCAACATTCCCTGAGGCTGATGATGACGGGTCTGGTAAATCAAACACAAGGACAAGATGAAACATGTGCAGCCATGAGCTTTTGGCCGTCGCGGTAGAGTGTGTATCTCCACCCAAAGACACTTCGGAGCTATTTTTGTCTGGTAGACTGGGTTCCCGATGTCGAGACCCCCGACCTCGCGAGCCAGGTTTATATCTCTCTGGCTTGAAGCGCCACATACCGTCAGGTTCCGCGCAGACAGGGTGCCCAGCGAAGACGAGGTTATCAATGACGAGCTCAAATTTCTGATGGCACAGGTGTCTCTGAGGACATAGCATTCCAGCCAGGAATTGGGCAGTGTAGTCGAATAAACATTGGAACTCGTTCGCGACGGGGTCGAGGTCCCTTCGCTCCTCGTTGCAAGGAGAGTCACGGCCTGATGCCGAGAGAGCGGAACGCGAGAAAGACATGGACCTGTCGCGACTCTCAGAGGGTCTCCTCCACGCGTAGTCATCTATGTCATCCAGGGCACCCTCCATGTGCGTTTGGGCTAAGCCATTTGAATTGTCTGAGTAATGTGATGCACGCCAAGGGTTGTCTAACTCGAGACCATCGACAGGTGGACGCGGACGGGAGAGTCTGGGTCTAGTATTCTCCACGGACGGTGGCCATCGATAAACAACGTTTGGCCCTTTTGCTGACGAGGTTACAAGCAAAATTGCCAGGAGAGTTTCAGCCATGCGACAAAAGATTATGAAGCCCTGTAAGAGCAGCTAAGCCGACTGTAAGTCTGTAAGTAGCTCGTTTACAGTAAGAAAATATGTACTGACAGTACACTTGAAGTGAAGACTGCCGAATTCCGGCCACTATACGGCCCGACATGGCCAGGTGAAATTGACCCGGTCGTGACGCGGCACCGTCACAAATCCTAGGGTGTAGACTGTGTTCAAATTCCATCTTATGTTGCTCGAAACGTATTCTAAACACTTCGTATACTCATTATTGACCAAGATTTGAATGTCCATCTGCGTACAGGCCCTTACTTCTTAAATTTACAGCGCTTGTCCTCCGCGTTCACACTGCTCGGGGATCTGGACAGACACCAGAGTCAGTGACAACTTTTGTGCCTCTCGCTATTTTTAAGCTGTACTAGTATATATACAATGATCCGATCAACGCTGCCAATGAGCTACATTGATAATCTCTTTCTCGGAGGATCAAAACAGATTGAGATGATGTTTCAAAAAGTGAGCAAGCAAGACTGTCGGTCTGTAATCGTCGGGGAAGAACTTGGACCCAATCAAACCAACTCTCGCCCATGCATCAACCATGAAGTTAGCCCAAAAGACTACCCAAAGCCAAGTCCACAGCAAGCCCCAAAATCCATTGACACGTATGCCCGTACACCTCTTCCACATGCCTTCGAAAATTAGACCGATGGCTTGCATGATAAAGAACCCAAACACAACGACAGGGTGACCACCTCGTTCCATTGCTTTCAATCCAAGATAGTGTAGAGCGCCTGAGATGAGAAATGCGCCCATCACCCCTCCAGTGCGACCAAGCAGGTATGACAATGGTCGAGCACCGACTGATATGAAGCACTCCCGGAACAATTGATGCCACTTGTGACCCCAAAAACTGGTCAGCGATGTCGAGAGCCACGGAGCATCAAACAAGGGCGGCCATTGAGACGGTGCTTGTCTGAAGAGCAAGACGAACTTGATGGTGTGTATCTGATACACCAATTCGATCACGAAATATGCTGTCCAGCCAGAGAGGATCGTAATGATGGTAGACCGGGTATAGCGACTGAGGGGCGGCAGTGATACGTCAAATATTGTACCCCCTTCAATTGATCCAAATGTTTCCGGAGAAAAATCGCGAGCGGCTCCAGAGGTGGCATCAAATGCAAGCGCGTAGAACAGTAATTTCGCAAGAGTGCTGAGCAGGAACTCTAATGTTGACTTTGTTCCATGACTGCTCTTTGGAATGCGTAGGCCTTCTGCCCAATCCCACCCAATCCCACGAAGGTTAACTGATAGATCCCATGCATTCCAGATAGCGGTAAATAGTGGGGTATCATCAACATTGGTCAACTGGTTGCTTGTGCTGCTTGACAAGATACCACTGTTAGATGTTTTGTTCTGTTGCAAAGCGATCCGTTTATATGGTGTTTTTGCGAAAGCCCAAGCGGTCGATCGCATCGAAAGGGTAAACATGGCGAGCTGAGTTGTAACACTTGAATGAGACCTGACAGACAACTTATGCAGCGCACTGACCACTAAGCCTTGATTGAGGAAACGGTAGTTGGAAATGCCAAAAGAAAGATCGAGCGACGAGCCAGCTCGATATGCACACATCAAAGCGACTGGAAGCAGTGCAACGCGGATAATTGCAGTGCGTTCTCGTTGAACCAGGACGCCCATTGCAAAGTACGAGACATAGGCCGGCAAGAAAAATGTCGAAAAAATCGACGCCGACAACGCAACTCTCTCCTGGGGTGCAAGTAGCCTACCGAGGCTAACCATGCTGAGAGCTTCTGTCAATGATGAACTGGTGTGAACATAGTAAATGCGACGTACTCTGTGATGTATGTCCAACTGAGCTTGTCAAGTGAACTGTGCAGTGTGCAGATGCTGCTGACAGCAAGACAGACAAACCTCGTTCGGAACAGTGAACGTCGCCACGTAGAGTCAACCATACTAGACAAATGGAGATAAGTACTATCTTAGTCTATACGCTACTCGGTACCTCAAATTCAAACTTAAGTTACCTCACTTGAGTGGTTGTTTGGGGAAGTTCCGACTCACAACGAAGAAATCAAACGTTGTTGTGAATCTGATGTGGCTCGAAGAATGATCACGTTCAACAGTAACAGAGTTCTACGTGCTGAAAGTTGCTTTCCGCATTGTATCTCTCACATACCATCGTTTCTTCGGATCGCCCTCATAACGAACACTCCAACTTCCAGGATAGCCCAGTCCATAACCCACGCATTTCCCCCGTTGATTAGAATCAGGCCTCCAATAAGCAGGGGGTGGATGTCTGTAAGGCAGCTTCTTCTTAGCTTTGGCGCGTGTCTTGGAGTGTGTGTGCGAATCCTCAGGAAGACCAGCGGGCAAAACGATGCAGGTCGCCCTCAATGAATGCGGTGAATCGATGGCACCAGGTAGTGGTGGGCTCAGTGCCTGCCTGTGTACTGTTCTGTGTCGATGATTTTCGGTGACCATCACTGCAGGATGAGGAACTGGTAGATTGCCACTCATCCGGACGACTTTCTGGTCGTCTTGTACAAATGGCTGAATGGAAGGATTTTCTACAACGCTGACAGATGTAGGTACTACATATCACACACCTTGAAGTGCTTTCGCGACGGCGCGTCTAGGCGTGCAAAGTCCACGGCTACAGGACTGGGCGCGTCTCATCCGTTCGTCAGCCTGGATTGGATTGTCTTCGCAATCAGGTGGCCTTGTTCTTCAAACAAGGAAAATTATGAGTGTGAAAAAAAAGTCAGTATAAAAAAAAGTACTTTGGCCTAGGCGGAGGCTTCGGGTCAGTTGATATGATCCTTGGAGGTGCTGTACTGGAAAGCAGACGAAACGCTGCATGCATGAGCCGTTATGATATGTTTCTTACAAGCTTGGATACATACATGTTAGGCCATCTTGTACATCCGGTGGCGTTTTCTCATTCCCATTGCATCGCTTTTTCTTTCTGAGAGTCTGACCAGAAGCTGTTGATAGACACTGCCCAAACTCTGAGAAAAGGAGCTCGTGCAGCTTGCGCTTCGAGGCCGTAACCTCGACATCAGATGTACCTTCTGCGTCTGCAAGGTCGTCCACGTCAGACCTAAGCTGTGCTCGAGACACAAGCTCAAAGTCATGACCCTGGAAGTGCGGATTGGCGAACTTTGGGATCATGATCAAGACGTTGTTGTGGTTTGTTGTCCAAAAGCTTCTGAAAAGGACACTAATACTTCCTTTTCAGGTTCTATCCAAAATTTATAAGCGATCACGCCTCCGCACCACAGTCACCGGTCCCCAGCTCAGTGGTGATCGATCTGATCTCATATCTTGCTCTTGTCCTCGTATCCAGCAAGAAGGAAAAAACCAACGCAGAGACTAACTGTTAGTTATGCCGAAGGTGTGTAAATCACCATACCTTTCCCTTTAAATTGCAAGCTGATCATCTCCCTCAGAATAAAGGAAAGGTCACATCCTCTCACGATGATGGAGCGAGCTTAGTGCTGAACGCCTTTTCTCTAGGGTGGAAAGAATCGCAGACGTGGAAAGAACGAGAACGACGATGACAAGCGTGAATTAGTCTTTCGTGAAGATGGACAAGAATACGCACAAGTGACGAAGATGCTTGGTAATGGTCGTCTCGAGGCAATGTGCTTCGACGGTGAGAAGAGGCTAGCCCACATTCGTGGTAAGATGCGAAAGAAGGTCAGTATTCATGTTATACATTCTAAGCGCTCGTTTGACGCCGCTCTTTCAGGTGTGGATCAACCAGGGAGACATCGTACTCCTTTCTTTGCGGGACTTCCAGGATGACAAGGCAGATGTCATTGTTAAGTATACTGCTGATGAGGCGAGAAATCGTTCGTAGTTTCATTCTTTTCATTCCATACGAAAATCAATCCAATACACTACAGTAAAGGCCTACGGCGAACTGCCCGAGAATGCAAAAATCAACGAGACAGACACCTTCCCCGAGGAGGATGGGGAGTGCACTTTCGAATTCGGCGACGAGGGGGAGGTCGACATCGACGACATTTAACCCCGTCCCTGCATCGATCATGTATCCTTCTTGTTTTGTAAGTGGCTGCCCATTTTGTACCGGTAGCGTTGACCTGGCTGTATTTCCAGTATATTCTGTATTGGTCATTTCAACGCATCTTATACAATCCTGTGGACGTCAGCCATGAATCGATTAGACGCGATTTCAGCAGCCTGGCGGCATGTATACGTATCAATCTGGATGTAGTCACTCCCTAGTTCAATCTCATGACTTGCACTGATTCGCCTGACTGAAGATAGCGCTGTATCCCTTTAAGTGCATATAGCATGAACAGAGGTGATAAGACTTATGGCGGATCGGATATCACTCACGGACGCCCGCGATTAACAAAGTCACCGCATCATCAGTAGAGTCTGAAAATCTGGCACGCATCTTTTTGTTTTCATAAACCACAATATTCCGCGCATCGAGTTTCAGCGCAACCTTGAGCATTCTAGGTGTTACTTGCGCTCGATCCTCCAATTTTTGCCTCTTCCACTTCTGCCTCAATCTTCCTAAACCAGATTCCCGGCGATTCACTAGGCCTATCCGTGAAACTTGCATGCAGTGAGTATACTTCCTTATTGATGTGTTCGGGCATCAAGAAGGCGAGCTCACAGACTAACATTATACGGCTACTTTTCATTACATGCACTGGTTATTGGTTACTGACACGAGCAGTTTGTACCGATACAAACACAAACTGAGACATGGATAGTGTTCATAAATAGTGAGCGTGGTCCGCGGCTAAATGCGCAAGAGAACGATTTCACAGTGCCCTGCGCACAGTAGTATATGCCTAGGATGTCGCTCCAGGAACGCCTTGGATGTAGCCGTCCTGCTCCTCATTCGAGATATCTTCAAGCGATCTTTGCTTCGTTTCGGGGATGAGAAGCGTAGAGAAAATACCAGTTAACATAAACAGAGCGAAAATCTCCATACTAAGATCAATTTAGCTTCTGCACGGAGAAAAAATCGTGCTGCTCACATATGTTTCACAAATTTGTTCGTGCCACCGATGTTGACCAACTGAGAAAAGCCAACCTGGGCTATAACAGCTCCAAGCTTGCCAGATGCGGCAGAGATGCCGTGTGCAGTTGAACGGTAACGAGTGGGGAAAGCCTCTCCAGGAACGACGAAAGTGGTCGTGTTAGGACCGAAATTTTGGAAGAAGTTGGTGAGGCAGTACAGGAAGACAAAAGCGCTCCTGCCCGAGTTGGTGCTGTTTAACTTATCATAAGCGAATCCTGCCCCGAAATTGTCAATTCCATGTATCATAACTCATAGGGGTAGAGTGTACGGACCCATGATGATGAAAAGGATGGTGAGTACGCTGAAGCCCATCAATTGAATGGGCTTGCGGCCCCAGGAGTCGATAAAAAGGAAAGATACCCAATATCCTGGAATCAAGCCCGCGACGGAGAGGATAAGGTTGCCAACGCATATGTTGTACAAGTTTTCGTAAACATAGAGCGCGGTGGATTTTGCAACAGTAGGGTTCCCAAAGTTGATTGCCGTCAAAATGATTGAGCTGTTGAGACCAAGGCCGTAGAAAGCGATCTGAATACAAAAACACTTAACTTGGAACCTCAGAGCCAAGTTAGAACTTACATCGAGAGCAAACCAGGAGTAGGATGTGCCAATCAGGACTTTCAAGTTCTTCCACTGGCCGAAGTATGCTCGGAAGTCTGCCCGGGTTGCCTTCGGGGCTTTGACACGCTGCACCGGGGCATCTTCATCAAAGACAGACTTCCCGTTTGTCAACACGTTGTCAATGTCTGCAGTGGCCTGCGCGACATTGCGCTCGATATCCATGGTGAAACGAGGTGTCTCTGGGATAGTGAGACGGAAGTAGAGTGCAATAACACCAGGGACGCATCCAAGACCAATTAAGAGACGCCAGGTATGATCGACAGGGACAACGCAAGGGAACGGAGCACTGAGGATAGAATCTTTATATGCTTCGACGACGATGATACCGACGAGGGCAGCAGCTATATCGGGGATTAATTAACGACATCATGTTTGGTAATAATATCAACCAACCGAATTGACCCCATCCTTGTGCAGCGAACACAGCAGTCATGAGACGACCACGCGAACGTGTAGCGGCGAATTCTGAGGAAATGATAGCACTCAATGGGTAGTCTCCACCGATACCCACGCCCATCTATTGATGGGATGGTGAGCAGCAGACTTTGCAAAGTTAGATTATCGTGCTTACGATGAAACGCCAGACAATGATAACGCCCAGAATGTTGATTGCTGGGGCTTCGCCTGCGAGAGCTTGACCGAAAGTGGCGACAATCATGATCATTAGCTCGACGCCATCTATCACAGCGCGGGTTAATGCTGGCGGTTGGCTCAAACGTAAAATTATACTTACACATCCGCTTCCGGCCGAGAATATCTGCGAGCCACCCAAAAAGAACTTGGCCAACCAAGTTACCGACGGGAGTAGCTACCTTCACACCCAAAGACTGATTGGTGCTGAGCTGATTGCCTAGTAGGAATGTCATGTGACATCAACGGCAATGGAAGCGGGGGCATGCTCACTTGTGTGACCGTAGACATAGCCCAACATTATGGCGGCGATGTTGATGGCAAAGATGTCATAGCTGGCGGCAGGTGAGGTGAGGTGATTGTGGCACAACATAAAAACTTACGCATCGGTGAAGAAACCTACACTGGCGACTACGCAAACCTTGACATGGAACCAACTAGGGGCAAGATGATTTTTGGAGAAATAAAATGAATAAAATATCGAAACTTACGAGAAGGGTGCGTTGTCGATTTCTGCCAGAGCGGCACGACGTCGCTCATCAAGGACGGCGACGGTAGTACTAGTCTGCCCCTTCTCATGGTATGAATCGTGACTGGATTGTTGCTCATGTGCATAGTTCGAAGCCATCGCGAGTCACGAGGGATAAGTCCCTAGAATTTTTGATACGATAAGGATTGGGGGGAAAGTCTGAAGCCGGTGCGTGCGCGCCCGCATAGATTTATAACGTTTGGTTTACGCCATGCCAGGTCTGGATCGGCCAAGAGCGCCAGTGCCATACTAGGCAGAACTCCTTTAACTGAAGCAGGTCAGGTTCCTTACACGTTCACTACCATCCAATCGAAAGTGTAGTATCGATGACTAAGCTTCCCTTTCTTGCTCTCTCTTCTGCACGTTCAATCTGCGATCATGCTATTCTTATCGAACGTTTTTTCCCTCGTAAGGTACGTGCTACTAGTACATCGATTTACTACCAATTCAAATACAGATCAAGCTGACATCGTACCCACAATGTCATACAGCAATATACAGCTCTTGCTCACTGGTCACAGCTGGGACGCGCCTCTTTCTTTGAGGACAACTGGACTGGTGCTGTGCCTCGCAATAACGTAGAAAGTCGCATGTCATTGTCACGAACGGCATCGAGTGGTCAGCCTTCACGATGTTACAAGATGACCAGTGACAGAACTTTAAAGATGATATCATGCTGATCAGTCGGAACCAGCATTAGTACCGATGAGTGCCAGCTATAGGTCCTGGATTTCACGACAGCCGGAACGCAATGCGCTACTCCTTTATATTTTGTTGACCCGTATCTGCGGTTCCGGATCCATCTCAACCACTTACGGTTGAACGGTTCCGCCAGTATAGCATCATCCGTCGAGCCTTGTACTTCTTGCCACTTGGTCTCACGATCCAAATTAATGCGACGTCGCCGCAGAGTTGGTGCCTGCTCAGAATCTTTATTTTGAGGCGACGTCTTGGCTACATCTAAGAACACAAATCCAGGGGTTCTTCCGGGACATTTAGAACGACCACCACAAGGGCCTGGCTCACAACAGTCACCCGACAAAGATTTCCCAAGGTGTTACATAGGTCCGCTGCCCGTCGTCTCCATTTTGCGAGGAGTTCGTCGACAGTACTATGTCAGCAAGGGTCAAGTATGTACCCATATTTCCAATCCTTATGGTTGTAGAGTGGAGACTGAACGAATTTTGCAGACATGAACGAGTGCTCCGCGATCATATCGGTGATCTCTCCCGCTGAGATTTGAATTGAATCCATCCTGATAGCTTCCTCTGTTGACCCACACGATACACGTACACAGTTTTCACACGTCTTGATCTTTACCAGTCTTTACCCTTTGGAGGCGCTTAGTAGAGAGGTCCATGCGGATCTATGGTGTTGCAATCACGCGTTCAGGATTTCACATGTATGAACTTAAGATTGTAACGTAAAGCTTTTTGCTGTGGGCACGGGAATCCCCATTTCGTTATTTCCTGTGGGTGCCGTTGAATCAGTGCACTACCAGTGCCTACCAGCGCTCGTTTCACCTCAAGAACTTCGAGTTGGCATAAAGCCGACAGTGGCTGTGACACGTTCCACACAGCCCTAGGGAGTTACTTATTGACTCCGAGCAGTGCCGCTGTTGGGTCGAAGAACGTTGGAGTCGGTCATTTGAACGACAACGCTTCGAAGCTTCAGCCAGAGATGGCTTCGAAGGCAACTCGACTCAGAGCCCTCGCGCTTTATAAGGAACTCCACCGACTAGGCAGAGATTATGAACCTTCGTATGCCTCAATTTCACATCTACCCTAAGTGTCCAACCAAATCCACATTTGCACTTTAGATATGACTTCCATGGGAAGCTTAGACGTATGTTCGAAAGTGGGCTGGCTTTGCATGACAGTTTCGCCGTACGACGTTATCAATGACTTTCATTTTAACAGGGAATCGGAACCTCGCTAATGAAGAGGAAATAGAGAAGGCGCTCAGGTTGGGAGAATATATCAAGAACGGCAAGTCGAGGTGTTTCACAAATTCGTTGCCCCAACTAATCAAACGTGCCAGAAACCCTTGCCTTGTACTCGCTCCGCAAGTATCGATACTTGAAACGGATGTATCCTTCAAACTCTACGTCCGATACTTGACAATCCTTGACAGATCTCATTCTGATCGAACACCCCTGCAGTCGGCCGCATTTCCCCTCTTCCATGACAGCGGACGCTGGAAGAAGGAATCCGGAAGAATAGTTGAGCTATATGAGGCGCGTGCGTACGATAAAGTTGACATTTTTGCACAGAAGTTGTCGCTCTTTGCTGCATCGGCGGCTTCATCGTTATCTGGTGTCATATCACTCAAGCAGCTGTATAGCTAACTGAACCATGCAAACTTGACTCAACCACTGGACTTGTCGAAGGAAGATTGTAAAGCCTTGATCGTGCGGACCCTTGGCAAGAAAATGTTCACGTATCGCCGAGGAACGTTCATGGACTGTGTTCGGAAATTGCGGAAGAACGACCATTTCATTGCAGCAAGTTGCAGGAGGAATTCTGTATGTGCGTTTTGGCATTCGTGCATCCAGTCAAGCTGTAGTCTAATCACCTCCCAGTAAAATTCTCCGCATCCCTGAAGCTTGAAGCCCTAGGTTTGTCTTTCTTGTGAAGCATCAAAGAGCAGGACGCAAGGCCAAGCAGCGTAAAATTCACTGTTCAACGGCCCCGGCTTGTTGGTCGTCAAATTAAGGATTCCAGTACGCTTGAACTTTGGAAGCGAATCTTGGCTTGAACGCACACTATGGCCCATCGACGGGAGTTGTCATTCATTGCACACAAGGCTAGCGCTGTACCGTGATGTAACACCGTTTGCCCATGCACGAGCCCAAAACCTACTATGCAAGGTCTCTACTAATGTACGGCAAAAGTGGCGATGTGAATTCACTGCTGTTAATTCACCCCCTTGAATTAGCGTGAATTGGCATGTGAGTTTCTGAGAGCGCACTTTGGGTGAATTTGGGGACATAGGATCGGGCGTCTCCGTAATTGTAAAATGACCACATATGGTACTTATACGTGATGTGTCCTTGGTAACGTAGGTAGTGATGACAACAAGTAGTGGACAGGAGACCCTTTTCATTAGACACCTAAGGCACGACCATTTTACGCACATGCGAGAACCTGCAAACTTCTTTAGCGGTTTCGGACGATAGTCATCTCAATTCAGATGGAGGATTCGAGATTAGTGTCCACAGGCGTTACACTCCAAGTTAACATTTGCTATCCAAGGCCAGAGCTGAAATCTACGAAACTGGCAATCCTCCTGCATCCCTGGTCGTGGCTTGGGGGCGACATGGATGATCCGTCAGTGCCATATCAGTGGACGAGGTCTTACAGATACTGATGGTGAATCCAAAGGACTCTGAGGGTGCTCACTAGATTGTTGCAACAAAAGAGCTACTACGTGATACGGTATAATTCGCGAGGTGCTGGCAAGTCCAGTGGATGGCCCTCCCTCACTGGCAAAGCGGAAGGCGAGGATCTCAAAGCTCTTGTGCAGGAGTTCTTGGCAGAGAAACCTGAAATTGATTCTTTGACGGTTATAGTGAGCACGACATCCTGAAAAATGGCCATGCACGCCCTCAGTGATGCAAGCCTGCAGGGATATTCTCATGGCTCTTTGATAGCCTCTCTCCATCCCGTCTTAAACCCCAAAGTGAAAACATCACACATACTGCTATCCTACCCCATCAGCCCAAGAGGATTGCTGACCATGTTCCACACTGGCATGTACACGTCGGCATTACGTGACATCTTGTGCAATCCTGATGCCAGACTACTTCTCATCTACGGAGACAAGGACGAGTTCACGAGCGAGTCCAAATATGACCAGTGGGTTGATACACTCAGGCGAACAGATGGCTTGAAGGCTAAGTTTGATGTTGTTCGGGTGATCGATACAAATCACTTCTGGCAAAGTCAGGGCGCTAGAATTGAGTTACAGCAGACTATTGACAGCTGGATGTCCTGATGTATCATGCCAATCGTTGCCTCTATATACTTTGTCTTGCACCATTACTACTTAGTACTAGTCGTGTCTTGTCATCCTTGTTTCCGTTGTTTGCCTAGCAATATATTTGGTGCTACCAAAATTGGATTGAGTCACTCATTAAGCTGAAAACAACCATCACCTTCTGTCTCCCCTCATCACTTTTCACAACGTATCTGCCAGTCAGGTCTTTCGAGGATACCCTCGCTCTGTAAATTTCTTTCTTTTCTTCGTTCTCTTATTCTAACCTTCATCAGGGCGCGCCATGTAAGTCTTTCGTGTTCCGTTCTAACGTACGGCATCTGACGGATTATGTCGTGCAGGCCTCTGCCAGATGAGAGACCTCGTCAGAGCGTTGCAAATCTAATCGGACGCTTTGAACAGCAGAACAAACGCCAGTCGTCTTCTGCTGTGTCTGCGATCCCGC
Source organism: Suillus lakei (assembly GCA_016628065.1). Classification (NCBI taxonomy): domain Eukaryota; kingdom Fungi; phylum Basidiomycota; class Agaricomycetes; order Boletales; family Suillaceae; genus Suillus; species Suillus lakei. The sequence continues at coordinate 188,908 of JABBWA010000058.1, read as the reverse complement.
GCAGCTCCAGTGTGTCCTCACAAATTGCCGGTGATTCCGCGAAAGAAGAAACAAAGGAGAAGAGGGACTGGCCACCAAGATATCTGGCGTCTGCAAGCACAAATAAAAGCGTGCTCATACCGTCCTCTTCCTCTTCTGCCGTCCAGAACACGTCGCCGCCCATGAGCCCTCAGCCCACGACTGAGAAGCTGGCAGAGACTATCACGGCTGCATCTGCATCCCCAGAGCTTGTCAAGCCGCCCCCAGTGAAGAAGCAAGTCTCTGGAAAGGCTACTCCCACTCCTGGGTCTCGGACGAATCCAACTTCACCCGCAAAACCACGCCCCTCCACAGCATCTATCAGATCTCCAGTGAAGTCCCCACCTAAATCTTCGCTTTCTTCCTCTATCTCTCAGCCCATCAAGCCACAACATACGGGACAATCGGCTGCTTCCAATACCTCCACTGTTCGTAGCACCCCCAGATCAGTTCCTAGATCAACGCCCGCCACTCCTTCTCGACCAAAAACCCCCGCCATGCATGCGCCATCTCGTCCAAAGACGCCTTCCTCGGGTTTGTTTGCGCCTACGGCAGCATCTCTTGCACGCTCTCGTAATGTCCCTACACCCGCTCCTCCGCCAGTAAAGAAGACAACACTCAGCAGCAGTGCGGCAGAACGATTGAGCAAGCCTACTGCTGCATCAATGTCGAAGGCGCGCGCTCCTCCTCCTGCGGCCAGCCCTATCCGTACGGTCAAATCGACTTCTGCTGGTCCCACTCCCCGCGGTTCGTCGAAATTCAGGGTAGGATTAATACCTGCAAGAATGAAGGAAGCGAAGGCGCAGGAGGCTGCAACCTTGGTTGCTACCAACGATGTTGACCAAGAACCCGATCATCTAGAAAGCGGATATGCTGAGAATGGGCATGAACCAGAGGAAACCGTGGTTTCTGAAGGAGCCACCGATGTGCACGATGAAGTTCATGATCACATCGACGAGGTACTCGCCGTAGAGGAAGTTGTGGAGGAAGTTAAGGAGAGTATCGTGGAAGTCTCGCCAGACTCCGAGGCAACATATGTTGAGGTTCATGTTGACGCAATGGTGGCGGACGACGTTCCTCAAGTTGCTGAGCCTGAAGTGCAACCCGAAGCTCTAATCGACGAGTCACTGTCCGACGGGTATGTCAGCTCCAATGGTTCAGTTGAGTTCCCAGAGGTCGCAACTGCCACGGGGGGAAATGGGCATAGCGCAGTGTCTGAGGTTCCTGCAGTTGGCGACGACATTGAAGACATGGTGGTCATGCTGGAGAGTGTCTCTATATCGAAGCACCGACCCCAAAGCATCGCCAGCATCCCGGATGAGCACGGAGAAATTCCTGATGAGGATCAGTCGTAATGACCTAGATCCGTCATCATCAAGCATTGTAAATGAGTCCGTCGTCTATTGTGTGCATATGGTTGGTGGTAAGTGATCACCTCTATTGCATAGGCCTTGGCGCTGAAATGACATTGCTCAGAGGTCTTTCCCAATACGTTCATTTAGTGGTTCTGCATTGCCGAATCTGACCTTTCTTCCTTGTTATTTTGCTCTGACACTTTGCTTTGCTGCCTTCTCGACTTCTGCCCTGAATTTTCTTACTGCACCGCCGTTGCGGCTGACGCGTGTTGTTATGCATCATCACACCCATTTCGTCCCTTTCGTTACGTCCCTCCCGAGTTCATCCATTTCTACATTACATCTGGCTCCGGGATACAGCATACCCTGACTCCCGCACATACGATTTGAGGAACAAATCGGAATTGCAATGGCACATTTGCTGAGAGCAAATATAATATATGAATTGTCCACACTTCATGCGCGCAATGTCAGGGATTGCTTTAAGCGGAAATACAGGAGGTCTGATATTCAACGTAAAAGCAATCAAACTAGATTGTACAACGGGTATATATTTGGAGACTTACATTACATGACAATTGAAGGGTCAAAACATTGTGAGGGTATCAGAACCATAGCGTACAGATTACCTGAGACGAGTTTGCTTGTTCATCTTGCTCAGTTTGACGGTGGTGAGGGTGCGTTTTATTGGTATCGCCTTCTGGCCTTCCTCTTCAAGGCGCTAGAGACAGAAATCAGTCGCATCCATGGGCTTTTGTGGTGTGTCTCACCTTCAGCGTGAAGGTGCACATCTTAAAGCCTTTCTTTCCGTCCTTCATCTTGGCCTGATTTGCATCAGTGATGGTTCATGATATGGCGAAAAGAATCAGCACCTCATCAACGACATACAACCCGTCGTAACGATAACTAAATGTAGATCAATAAAGCGGGCCAGGAGCAAGCGCACTCCCTCACCCTTTTCTTGGAGAATAAACGCTATCGTCATTCACTCCGCGTACAACTCGCACTGGACGCTTGGTTTCAAAGGAAACCTACTAAAAATTACTAGGAAGCACTGCCACAAATGATATTACTTACGAACAAGGCTTTGTTAGCTGTGGAATCGGGGGACTGGTCGCTTATTTGATCCTACAATGCAATAGTCACAGGATTATAGGACGGGGACTTCATATTGCTTACTCCATACTCATCTTGCCCACCTGAATAGGGATTAGCAGGGAACACGAACACCAGAACGCGATGACTGACCCGAGCCAACATATGTGCTGAACGAATCGAAATCACGTCAGTACATAGGGTGGCAGGGCAGCAAGAGGAGCCTTGATACGTACATGGTATTTCCTCTGTCTTCATTATCCTCATACCCTTTGGACAAACAAATGGAGAATGCACCGAGCTCTTGATCCCCGTGTATGCCAGCTTGTCGTTGGACATGTACGCCCGCTTCGGCTACCGCAACTCTACGACAGGGCAGAGTGTGAATTCGTTGCGGCATGACCATCATGCTCTATGCACTCACTTTGTGGGGAAAGTCGCGCCAACCTCCACACCGCTGATATGTCCAAACGTTCGCCCGTCGCTGGATCAAACGCAACATTTGCATGGTGTTTCACAAACAAGCTGAATTCGAGCTTACCGTGATGTCATTGTACGATTGTTCAATGACTTCCAAATGACTTCAACTATCAATTGTTCAAATTTCTGCGCTTATCCAGATTGGTCTAGCCGTGGGAACGAGAGGAAATTTGCAGCGAATACCGAAGAATATAAGAGTTATTCACTGTCAAGACTGGGTGAATTCTGATACTGCACGAGATGATACATGTCATGTTAAATACTAAACGAGACTCAAAGGGGGATGTCCACGAAACGAGTGGAATAAAGAGACAAAAGACAAGAGACAAAGGCTGAGGCAATGTACATGGCAAAAAGGTGAAGGTAGATTATACAAAGACTGCATGAGATAGTAACTCCTTTGTACAGTTGTGATCCCCGGATCCGAACAACCAAGAACATTGCGGTCAACATCTATCACATCAGAGAACTGGTGAGTCTCCCCAGGGTGCTTTACGATGATGCGGCCGCAACGCTTCGAATGGCTTCCGAATTCTGTAGAGAACGACAGGGCATAATAAACTAAAGAGGTATTATCGTCCTGGTTGAACCGGTGAACAAATCAAGTTGCAAGAAGCAAGGATGAATTGAGTTTGCGTCAATATTGCGTCTTCCCATTATCTGTCAGACTGTTTCAGACGGCCTATCAGCTCTGCGTGTTAGAATGGATGCAATCACCGATGTCGAGAAGTAAAAAAAAACACAGAGCAGGAATTATTCATCTACAAAATCTTTCGCACTCGGCAGAAGTTCGACGCTCTCCGTAACACCTTCTGGTCCAAGGGGGAAATAATATGGAATGAAATTTCTGAATACAGTCTCATGAATGAAGACCCATGCAAAGACATTATCGCCACGTACTCGTATACCTTCTGGTCGCCGTCCCTGCCAGTAAAAATGACAAATACTACGTGATCTAACTGAAATGTTTGCAGTTATGGTCATTCCAAAGTCATGAAAAGAGCTCCCAGTCACCTGGTTATTTCCTTCCAAAAAAATGCGTGTCTCCTTGAGCGCGATGTGAGTTGCTTCGTCGATGGGGTATCCATAGATCCCAGTTGAAATCAGGGGAAAGGCCTGCACGTCAATAAGTGCGGCTTGACCTTACTTGCCAAAATGGATAAATTTTAATGGCTCACGATGCTCTTGCAGTTATTGTCTACCGCTAACTGCAGACTTATTCTATAGCATGACGCAAGCTGACTAGCCATTGTCTGTGCATCTGAAGAAACACTCCATCTTGGTCCTACAGCATGGATAACGTGTTTCCTGACGCGCAGAATATTGGAATGAGGATGACAGAACGAGCGCCAAAAAGGTGCACTCACGAAGGGAGCTGAAAGCCTGGAGTTATTTTAGCGTCTCCAGTTGGACAAGGGCGCCGCCCAGGATACAATTCTCTGCCTATATCCAATAAATGAGACAGGGTAAGAGTTTGACTAGCGCTGTGACGGGGAACAGATCGTACACGATTTGGCGAGTGCTGGGCCAGCAGCCATATGGATTGCCCCATCCACTATATTTTGTGAGTTTCACACAACGGACGACTCGAGTTCGACAGACCTCCGCCGCCGCCTATAGTTGATTCACATACGTCAACAGCTGACCCATCGTGTACAATGGGCCGTGACTCACCCTGCAATGTCGAATTCGCAGCGTTGACGATCGCATCCACCTCAATTTCAGTAATGTCACCTTGACTTATGCGAGAGTTAGATGAGAGGATTCCAGGAGTACACGGTGACCACTGGCTAACTAGATATGCACACGACTCAGAAGCGATCGCTTGGGTGGATAAATGGCCGTTTCGACGTCCTGGATAGCAGCATTCGCAAATAGTTCGCCCACAGTATGAATACTTTGCAGCTGAATTCGATTGAGCATTTGGTTCAGAGTTGTGATATAGGTTTGAGTCAAGAGGTGTGCAAAAGGAGAATATAGAGCTCAATATTACTAAGCTTGCAAACCTTACAGCTGTTTGCAAAAAGGTTGACAGTAGCGACATTTTGAGAAAGAACAAACAAATAAATAATAGCCACGTACAGACATCACAAGACCATCATGTATCAGAAAATCAGTCGCGACGTCAAACTCGCAGCAATAAATCTTTGCGAGCATCAATACCTTCCACCACTACACTACCATCCACCATGAACTAACACGTGTTAGCATTTCTCCTAGTTCGCTGTCACTGGAGAAGCTGTCCGTGAATATCGAGTCCATTGTTGTGAGTATATACATGTGTTATTTGACTCTATGTACATGGCTATTATTTATTTGTTTGTTCTTTCTCAAAATGTCGCTACTGTCAACCTTTTTGCAAACAGCTGTAATATACAGCCACCTGAACTTTCAAAATGTAGGTTCTGAGTTTCTCAATAGTGCCCTAAGTTCTTCACCAAATTGTTAATTGAGTACCGAAACCATGGTATAATCAGTACTTTAGAATACATCTAGATAGTCAATTTAATAAGAAGCGCGTGTTGAGGAACACTAATCAAGAAATGATCATTTCTAAGTGTAATTTTGAGAACATGTGACGAAATAAGTAATACGCGTCGATATCAATATGATGCGTCTTGTCGACACGTCCTCAATATCTGATACCTCTCTGTTGTCCCAGCATCATCAGCTCTCATCAAAGCATTAGACTTGTATGTATCATTCCATTGCACTATGTATTCTACAGCACAGAACAGCTACAGTAACAACAATTCTAACTCCTGAACCTGGGCAATCTTCAAGAAGGGCACTGGCTGTCCCTGTGGATGTGGTCTGGTGTTACAACCTGGCCGAGCACATCGCCATGGTACATGAGGAGTATTTGGTCCCTGGGGACAATCCAGGGCCTGGACCAGACATTAACAGAGTTTCTTTGCCTGCTAGCATGAAGGAGACAATGAAGATAACAATAACTGACCTTGAATACACTACAGCTCATATTCCAAAAGAACATTGGCCAGCTTCACATATCCCCTCTGCTGAGCACAACAAAGAACATGTGCCGTCTTCCAGTTCTCGCATCCCCAAACGCTCCGCATTGAATCCTGCAGGTTCTCTTCCTTCTGAACAAGCTCGCATTGCTGTCCCTGCGCTTCAGTTATCTCACACTTTAGTTGTTTAATCTGTTGTTCGTTCCGTTGTTTAATCCGTTGATTGTTCCGTTGATTGTTTCATTACATGCATTCTGAAGCCACTTTTACTAGTTTTCCTTACACAGAATCACGCTTTCGTATCGCATACAGTTAGGGTTATCATTTGCTTTCATTGCTACTACTGTTTTTGTGTTTAACTTAGGGTTTTTGCATCCAATGCGCATCAATTATATTGGATGAGTTGTCAATTGCGGTTGATATCATTAAGGTTTAAAATTATTATATATGGTTATATTAGTGTGATGGTCACTATCACGGTGGTGGTAGTGGCATCTGAAGTTTGACCTGGTTGATGTCTTGACCTTTAGTTTCCCACACCTCTTGGTTTGAGTGGTTGTGAGATTAGATTGGTCTACCTACACAATGTCAGAGTTTTCTGCCATGTCCTGTGACTCTATGCACCTGAGTGGCACCGCTTATGTTACTACTTAGTAATGTGAATATGTGTGCTCCCATGTTACTAGTTAGAGGCAAAAGTCTATCCTGCAGTACTGCAGCACTTACTACAGCTGCACTCAGCAGTGACTTCACAGGTATTCCTTTTCCTCCTTGGCTTTATCTGTCGGTAGTGTTGTGGGCAGAACTATTTTAGGGTAGTTCTGCTGGCAGAACTGGCAGAACTTGGCAGAACCATGTTCTGCCAGCATGGCAGATGGCAGAATTGGATCGTTTTTTTGATGGTACTAGAGGTACCTACATGGATGTAAGACCACTTGATAGTAACATCGAGTCAATATTCCAAGTCCCGTCTTTGTTTGCATCATGATCTATGACCATAATCTCATCCTCTACTGCTGCAGGCACTAATCCCTCATCAACACGCTGCAATTCTGCAAAGTCAAATGCATTCCCTTCTAAAACTTCCTTCCCATCAACATCCCAGTCTGACAGAAACTCTGTGTCCATCATTTTTTCCGTGTTGCGAATATCTTCAAGCTGAGCAAATTCAGCATCAATGTCATCAAGTGAAATCAATTTGGGACCTTCAAGATTGCAGCTGGCATCACCGGAAACTGCTGCAAGTGGAGGAACAAATGCAAAGTCGGTCTTGAGCTGCTTGGCAACACTCGTATCAATGCCTGGAAATTCAGTCGTATGCATGTGAGCGTGACGGCGTCGAATTGGCTTGCCATCAGCATTGTTCTTAAGGTGAATATGATAGCGAAGGTTAGCATGGATCTTGCCGAGTGTCTGGAATGTGTTGACAGAGAGATTGCAGCACTTGGCTGACTGCGTGCCACTGAGGTTGGAAAAGAGGTGCTCAACCTCAGCTGCATGTGGGACAATGGACAGAATGACAATCACGAAAGACTTGAGTGGGTGTGTTTCCAAGTTGACTGGGAGATTCTCCCACCAAGCAAGTCCATCTGCTTGGCCACCGGCAAATGGTGAATGACATAGATTATAAGCTTTCAGGTCCATGATGAGTGCATCAGCCTTCGCTTTTTTCCACTTCCACTGAAAGGCAACTTCCAATGCCACTTTGACCATGAATTTGAAGGGGCGGCCACTTGCTGCCTGAGTAACAGCGAGTTTACAACACATTGGGTGGAGGAATAAGGCGAGGGTATGATATTTGGTGTTGATCAAGTGAAACCGACGGTTAAAGACTGACTTTGCATGAGTGAAGAAGGTGCCATCATCACCATCATCGAGTTGTAGTGTTGACATCTTGTGTGCACAACGAATGAGTTCGAGCATGCACTCTGCAAGGTTGCAGTCTCGATTCTCGATATTTCCAATGGCATCAACAATGAACTTTGTTGTCCTCACCATTTGGTCAAGATAGTTCCAGTAGTTCAGAGTACGTATGACAGTCTCAATGACATCCACAGCAATGGGGGTTTGACCATTAACCCTCTTCTGGGCTTCAGGGTGTAGACAAATATGAGATAATGCACGCCTATATGTAATAAATTAGTTGAATGTTTCGGAAGTGTACTTGTATCACTTACTGATGTTCGAGAACACTAAGACACTGAAGAATAAGAGCATAGAAATGAGTTTTGCAGTTCTGCTTCATTTGCGAGTGACACCAAGTTTCTTTGCTTCATCACTAAGTTGCCTGCCCCAAAAGTGCGATGAATTAAAGAAGCTAACAATGCGAGTCGTCTTTGAAAGGATTTTCTTCATTGGACCATGAGAGAAAATCTTGCCAAGAAGTGTATTCATGCTATGCAAGAAGCATGCAAAAGTCTGTTCGACAATTAAGTAAGCTTGATGGCTTGCAAATCAGAAATTCCTACACTTACGAGCACCCAATAGAATTTAGTTTGAAACTTTCGACGGAATGACTGCATAACAGTTGGATTATCAGTGGTCACTGCCACGATTTTTTTCGCATCTCCAATCTCCATGGCTTTCATTGCTTTCTCCGATGTGACCATGAGGTTATCTGCTGTTCCTCACACTCCCATCATATCTTCGAGAGCCAAGATAATGGGGTGTTGCTTTACTTCAGCAGCGAGGGACCCATAGAGACTTCGCCTCAGCATATCTTCCCATCCATTGAGAAGTAGAGTGAGTAGTCTCCTGCCCTTCGGTCTATCAACTTCTTCCAGTTTGACTCTTGCAGCTTCACTATCGAGCAGGCTATGAGATAATACATAGCGTGTTGGTGCTGTATACGAGGGCCGAATTTCATTCAAAAATTGGTGAAAATAGAAATCACCACCAGCATAGAATGGTATATTCACATAAATAAAAAACTTATAATGAGATTAAGTCATTGAGTGTGCACTAACTAGTACTACTCACCGAAGAAGCTTAATATCAGCACGGGCTTTCTGATCTTTGTTCAATGGGTGATCTACAAAACCATCTAGGGTCGTCTTCTTCTGCTTGTGAACAGGGGCAACAGCACCAGGCTCAACAACCAATAGGCTCAAAGAAGAAGCATTGCTTCCCTCATCGTCACCAGAAGTCACTGCCGCTATCAAAGCCACCTTTCCACCAGCAGGTTTCTTCATCAGGTGTTGCAGTGCCTCGTGATGAGTCTCTTGTGGACAATTGCTGCATTTTACGGCATCCATGAGGTGTTTGAAGAGGTTATTATTATGTCCGTCGATGTGGGTATCACAGTGGTTGCAGTTCCACCAATATCTGTTGGACTTTGCAGAAGTAGCATCCCCCTTTTTGAGGTTGTTTTTGATGAGGGAGTTCAGAGGCCAGCCTCCAGACTTTGTAGCCATTGTAGAGAGTTTGTAGCACCTCGATTCACGCTATCATACACTAATCTAACACTGTATAGTACATCTTTTACTGCTCCCACAGTTCTGAGTTCTGCCACATTCTGCCTCGGAGGTTCTGCCATCTGCCTGGCAGTGCCAGTTCTGCCCTGCCATGTGGCAGAATGGCAGAGTTCTGCCCACAACACTATCTGTCAGTCCCTTATCAGCTGATCAACGTAATCGTTGTTGGCAATGTGTGGGCTTCTTGCCGACTCAGTCCATACTATCATTCCCTGTAATATGTCAACAGTTGCTAATATGCAAAAGTTTATAACACTTCAACATTGTGCTTAACTCGCATCGAAAAAATTCAGGCACATGCAGAGTACTTAGAAATGATGTTTTGTACAAGTAGAATAAAAAATTCTTGGATGTTGGCAATTGCAGCCATGAGGGGTGAAATAGTGGTAATTTGCAACCTATGCCCAACACAAATCGTGGAGGAGCAGGAAAAGTGAGATCAGTGAGTGGAACAGGAGCATTCCCAAGCTGCATTCACCGGTGCAATCAAGACCAAGAAGCTGGAGGAGCTACATGACATAGCCACAGCCTTATGATTACCTGAGACTAGACTCAAGGCTGAGGTGTTCCAGTGGATTCTGCAGCACTTTGATGACAACCCTGACCTCAAGAAAAATCCATGGTATGAGGGTTTATTCAACCCTACCTGTTCTCACAGGCACCGTCTTGATAATGGTGACAACACCACTGAATTACCACAGGACGTGATTCCCCCACCAAATCCAGTTCACAAACCATTCAGATATGAACCTCAGCCTGCACCTCAACCCTCAATGTCAAGAAATGAACACATACTAGATTTTCCCCCACCTGGGTATGCCCCCCACATCATCCAATGCAGCATCCTGCACCTCAGCCTCACCCTCCACATATTTCACACCCTCACTTTGCACCAGTGAGTCATGGTAATGCAGATTTCCGAGTTGGTGACACAGTGCAGACTCAGCACAGGTGTGCAGGGCATCAAGTTCATCCAGAAGCCTATCAGCAACACCAGTACTACAATCATAGTAATTATTACAATAGTAGATGAACCATGATACTCAATGATATCCACTGTTTTCGAGCCTTTCGTGATGTGCAACACTTCAAAGTTTGAGGCCTGTGGAGAGTGAAAGTCAACTGTGCTGCTACTGTGCTGAGGCGTGACAAGACATGACCACACATTTGCAGATTAGAGGTGGACCCTGAGTTTTATTGGGTTTGCTCTGACACCACACCACCTCATCCTAAAAATCAGGAAAAATCAGATCTATGTAGAGGAGATATGAATACATGATGGGGCAAATTTGCAAAAGAAAATGTGATGTGGTTGAGGAGCTACAAAAGATTTACTGAAAGTTTTGCATATTACAGGGAATGATAGTATAGTCATCTTGATACATCTAATACATTGTACATAACTACCGAGAAAAATAGGATACATTAATCCAGTGATTCACTAGTGGTTGTGAGGTATCAATGAGATGTATCAGTTGGGATCCTCCACCAAATCCATATTTGCAGGCATACTTCTTACTAGGTTTGGATACTAGTAGGCTTCCCAAGGCAGTACTACCACCTAAAACATCACCAAATTTGGATATTCCAATATTCTTGCTATTCCAATTTCCCACATACCTCCCTGGCTCTACCTGCTTCACCACAGCTTATCCTCTTCATCACTCTTGTATATAAGTAGTAGCTAAACATGTTTATACATAAAATGACACAACTAGACCACTTTTTTATCATCTGGGAGCTTGGAAAGTAGCCTGCAGTATATACTACACTATGTGCACCCCACTGGCAGGACTAAAACAGATTCGCTCTTTTGGCCCTTTGGCAGGGGTGTGATTCTGATTACATATATCATGTATTAGAGTGTTAATTAATATATTCCACCGCTTGTTTGAGCCTTTGAAGAGTCCTACATTAGTAGATAGGTTACATACTCTTCAAAAACATAATTCAATTCACATTTTTCAGGGTTTTGACATGTAGCCTTGTAGATATGCTAACACAATGAATATTCATATATATATTATATGCTAGAAGCTCAGGATATCAGGACCCTTCACTGTGGCACTATTTGTATACCTTCTCCATCAGGAAAACCCTCCCATCTAAACTTAGAGCTTTTTAGGGAAATTTCTGACAGTTAGGAAAAATTCCGACAGTTAGGACAATTAATGGTAACTAGCTCTAAGAACAATAGTGTAGTGCAAGCTAATGATAACTATTGGCAACTAGCACAATGTCACAAAACTATGTTGATCCAAGTATGTATGTATTTACATAAAACGACAGACATTCATCAAGAACATTAGCAGAAGTCCATTCATGAGGAGTTATAGGGCCAACACATGGAATCAGATGGGCACTGCAATGAATGTTGCTGATTGGTACAATGCTGGCCATTCATTCTCTGTTTTTAATGATGCGTGAGACCTTGTGCAAGCCATGGTTTCAGTCAGGTACATGGAAGGCAGAGAACCATTCAATGTAGGCGAGATGTTTTGGAGGCTCAAATGAGGACAGGAAAAGTATGGGGATGGCTTTGGGAGGGATTGAGAATATAACACAGACTTGTGCAATTTGATATCCTGAATAGTAACCACTGAATACCTGTCATTTCATGTAGCACGATTTGGAGTAGCTCACCTTTGATGCCAAGTGACCTGCCTGTACCATCATTAATGAACACAGTATCAAATTGAGGTGCAAGACTGTCAGATGTAAATATTCTTGAATGTCCAAGACATGCATGTACACTACAATGACAACCATCACCAGAGGATCACCATGGCCACGAACGTCAACCAAGAGCCATTTCACCTTGTGAAAGACTGGCAGTGTTTGAAATGGGATGTGTATATTAGCTGCTTGATCTTCAAATTGCCTAGCTGTAATGGTAGTATTGGCAGGAAGGGTAGCTTTCGCAACATAACGTGCAAGAGATTCGCAAAAGTGTACAGCACCATATTTGTTCATGACCTTGTCCAATGTGACTGCCTTGAAGATAGGATGCTTTGTCATTGTCTGAGTGTGAGGAAATGACATCTTCAGAGGACAGGGCTGACGATGGGAATGTGTGGTGCCTTCAATGAGTCTCCATTGAATATATTTCTCATGGCGTAAAATTTTCTCCCACCATTCAAGCCAAGTTGTCATTTGTGCGAACTCGTTCTTGTGATTCGTAGAGCGATAAGCATCTTTAGCAAGGTCAATGTGAAGGCATTCAGTGTATTCAGTGTTGTAATTATCCATGGTGCCATACATTCAAATCATGTGAGCGTAGTGAAGTGTGAAATGGAGCTTTGGCAGGTTGAAGGAGTTCTGAATGCCAAGGTTGATAAAGATTTCCTTGTTGTTGTGGGAAAGGTCAAGTGCTTCATCAAGTAAAACCAGTGTCTCAGAACTGTGACACGGATACTGAGCAAGATATAAAAAATCTAGCAAGCTGTGAACAGCATGGAGGAGTCGGGCAGAAGACATGTTATTAGGTAGTCTGATATCAATGATGATACCAAGCAAGAAACAGCAAATTTGATTGTGTTCTGTAACACTCACACGTGAGAGAGTTGTGATGCCCTTTGTGAATAGTCGAATGTGGTGATTTGGGGGAAGGTGTCGACACCATGCATCAATCTCTGTGCTGCCACATGTGTCGGACAGCCAAGCAAGGAGATGCTTTATGAGCCCTTGGTATAGTTGATGCAGAACATCAGGAGTTATGGATTCAAATATATTGACAAAAGGTAGCCCCTCCCAGAATGGGTGAACAATAGGCTTGATGCCAGCATCTGCACATGCATGAATGAAGGCCAATCCACCTTCATCAAGAGCATGGAGGGCATCAAGTACCATGCCCAGGTCTTGTGGTTGCCAGTTCGCAGCACCAGCTGCTAGACCAAGCTCATTGGAGGGAACATCACAGTTTGGACATTGAGTAGTCTTGACTCCAGTAGCTAAAGCTTGCTCTGGGTAGTCTCCTGCAAAGCATGTGAACAGGGGATGACCTCAATGCATTGCTCCATCACCACTTCACATATTAACCCCATTGAGGCTGGCGACTACAAGTGGAGTAAGCATGCACCCCACACAGGTGTGGTAGAGATTGGCAAGCATACAGTGCTCAAAAAAGTGTCCGAATGTTTGTGCAGTTTTGAGTAATTGGATCATAGCAAGCCAGCACCTAAATATAACATATGGGTATAGGGACATGTCTGAAGGCCCTACATCATAGCTTGAATCTGAGCTATATAGCGTGGGAACACAACCTTATATGGGCATGATATGGTAATTCTATTCTCATGACTCATTCAGGACACTTTTTTGACTTTGTGTTAAAGTCACAAAATGAGACCATTCATATGTAATATTCTTAATGAAAGTGGTACCATAATAATAATATGGTCTGATTTTAATATTATCTGAATATATCAACCCGCATAAGATCATGAAATTTAATATAATCACCATCAAGCCCATCTCCCTCTGCTCAAAAGGATAATATCCTTATTCTCTGTACCTCTGGTCTGTGTGCAGGGAAAATTGCTTCCAAAACTAGTCTTTGCAAGTCTACTATTGCTACAGTTGTAAAGCAGAACATACCAAATAAGGAAAATGCTAAAATGGGATGTCCTCCCAAGCTTACCCACAGAATAACAAAGCTGTTGTTCATCAATTTCTGTCTTGGAAGGCTCCAAATGCTGTGCATGTCACCAAGTTCATCAATTTCATTATTCCTACTCCTCCCTCCACCCAAACAATCAGAACACCCTCAAGGCAGCCAATCTTAAGGCTGTAACCAAGAAGAAAAAACCTCCTCTCTCAGCAGCTCATAGGAAGAGAAGACTGGCCTTTGCTTTGCAACACCAATATTGGACTGTGGAAGAGCTAGAAGAAGATTATTTGGTCAGATGAAACAAAAAATAAATAAAATGTGGTCAGATGGCCAGGAATATGTATATAAAAAGACAGGAGAACCACTAGGAGAAAGAGAAGTCAAGGGTATACTGAAGTTTAGAGGAGGAAGTATGATGGTTTTGGGCTGTATGGGGTGGAACGTGTGGTATTCTCTGTGAGGTGGAGGGAAGGATCAATGCAGAGCAATACATCTTTATTATAGAGGAGTGTCTATTCAGAAGCATGCAGGAGTCAGGAGTTGATGAAGAAGACATTATCTTCCAACAAGATAATGACCCCAAGTATACCTCAAAGCTGGCCACAAAATGGTTTGAAGACCATGACATTAATGTCTATTATGGCCAGCACAGTCTCCAGACCTCAATCCCATTGAACATCACTGTGAATCACTCAAAAGACTACTTGCTGCCTATCAAGATTCTCCAAAGGGGTGATTTGAACTGTGGGAGAGAGTTGCAGTAGAATGGGAAGAAATTACCATAGAGGAGTGTCAGAAATTGATGGAAATTATGCCTGGAAGGGTTACAGCACTTATTAAAGCCAAGGAGGGTAACATAACGTACTAGAATTATATAACAAGACTGGTTTATCACAAAGTCAAAAAAGTGTCCGAATGAGTCATAAGAATAGAATTACCATATCATGCCCATATAAGGTTGTGTTCCCACGCTATATAGCTCATATTCAAGCTATGATGTAGGGCCTTCAGACATGTCCCTATACCCATATGTTATATTTAGGTGCTGGCTTGCTATGATCCAATTACTCACAACTGCACAAACATTCAGACACTTTTTGAGCCACTGTACATCTGCGAGCAGCTTTGTTGGTAATATGTTCAAGGCAAGTTGTTGGGAGGTACACAAGAAGGACATGTGCCTGGTGTGACATTTTCTGACAAATCTCCTTTGGAATATTTCCAATAGTTATGTAGATGGTGTCACACACCAAACATGTTTGGTAGCGAGAACATGGCTTTTTATGTAGAACACCATTCCCCATATCACTCCTTATGTTCCTGTTCTTTCAATTCCCTTCTTCTCCCTTAATTTTGTGATTTTCAAGTGATTTTCAACAGTATTATGGCATTCCACATTATTATGGCATACCATGTTCAACAAGGTTGATTCACTTTCCCCTCATTCACACACTTCCAATGCTCTCCCATCTTCAACCATCATACTCTCAGATGACCTCAATGTTCAGCCAGACCTTGCCATATTACACAAACACTTCAAAAACTGCACCCTTATTCATCTTGATTTATCCCCTTACCATTTCCACTGGCAATCCTCTTCAGTGACTTATACTTGTCAAACCATTCCAGTCATTATCCACTCACTTCTCACCACCATGACCATGGGCACACATACCATTCCATTCCATCCTCACCGCTCATCCAAAGAGATTGCAGTCAATCTATCACCATGCAGATGCAGATGATCAACCCCTTATCGTGCTGGGGAATGGTCTTACAGACTGTATATATCCCATTCATCAACTTCTGCACTAACAACCACATGCCATCCCTAGAGCATTGGAACATTTGATCATCAGAGCATCAGAGCATCATACACCTCTACCATCATCCTACACAGCCACATTGCACAGCCACATCAGGTGAGTCACTCATTGTACAGCCACAATGCACAGCCACCACTTAGTCAAAATGCTTATGTCATCACTGCACAGCCACTGTACAGCACTTAGTCATGCCTATAGAGCACTTGGTAATGCCTACTGAGGAAGAGTCATCATCATTGGTCGTGCAGTCCTGGTTCATCATGTTTTTTTCCCTTGATTCATAATCCCCTTCCTATATGACTCATTTCTCATTACACACACACTCCTTACTTATATGCCTGGAGCGCTGCTTTGCACGCGCAAGTATACACAGATTCTGAACAGTATATAAACCCCTGTACTTTAGCTAGAAAAATAACTACATGAGTTCACAGTCCACATTTCAGTCCAGTCTTTGAAGCCTCAGATAGGCTTCACATTTTTCAAGTCTTCAGTTGTCGTCATTGTCTTTGACATTGTTCACCTGGAACTTTGTCACTGTCTTACATCTTGTCAAGCTCAGCACTATTCCATTCAGCTGCCATGTGTGCAGTTGGTCTACACTTTCTTCGTCCTCCAACACAGCTAGGTCACTGCAGACTTAGTTGTGCTCATCATTCACCACCTCCCACACACCCAAACCCTTCAACACTTGAAGTATTTGGCGCACTATCAGGATCAGGCCACCCAAATTGAACAACTACTGTACCTAGCGCTTCTAAGCACAGGGACTACTGAGCAGTAGTGTTGTTTTGGTTTTGTTGTTTTTGTTGAGGTTTTCAGCAGGCCAACAACAAAGATTGACAATGGGGTATGCTGTCTTATTGCGAAACATCATAACTTGAGTCTTGTCTGATGAAATTATGACAGGAATTATGGTAGCACCAGGGCACTTGTGGTCCAAGTGTTTCTAGGAAGAATACAGCATTAATAATAGTACTTTAAGCTCGCAAAAGGTAGATAATACCAACCTGACTATTCCACCATTTTCCTGTATGCATCTCATGATACAAACAAATTGTCTCATCTTCATCAGTGTAGTGGTGTTCAGGTGCAAAAACAAGGAAGTCAGCAAAATTTGGGTCACTGAAGAGAGCCTTGATACATTTAATGATATCGTGATAGTAGATGTCAAATGCTTCATCAGCAATGATGATCTGATCATGTTTAAATCTTGGACAGCATGGAAGTTCTTCGTCAATAATCTTATTCAGTTCCCATGCATTCTTAAAGGAGAGACCAAATTTTTCACTTGGCTGGAGGTGCTACAATTAGATTTATTCCAGTGTTTGATAGAAATTTAGACTCACGCCATCAATAGAGATGAGCTCTGAAAATGCAGTTGAGCTGGAACCTCGTAATTTTGCCCATTGAGCCATCTCCCAATCAAGCTTTGAGGCAAATGGAGCATAGATATTATCTGCACTCGAGTCGTTGAGCTGTGCATAGTAGGTTGCATTGCTCAGCTGCTTGGTGACTTCAATAGGCTGTCTGGCTCATTGATCAGGGTAGCAGAAAACTATAGGTACCTGTTCATGTTCACAAAGTCACTGCTGTGCCATATCCCAAGCATCTTGGCCTTGCATATCTGTGGTAGGTGGGTGCAAGGCATCATTGTGCCCATCGCACACAGAATGAACTGGAGGTGCTGGTACTACAGGCAGTTCCCATTCGTCGTGATTGCCAATGTCATGATCTGAATCATCCTCATCCACAGGTGCATTGCCAATGTCCCCCTCATCATCTGACCCTGGCCATGCGAGCTCATCCTCAGCATATGTTCCAAAGAAATCACCTTCAAAATGTGGCAAATAATTTCGATCAAACACATCTCTGAGATCTACATATATCTCCATCATCCAGTGGGTCTGGAGCAAATTGCTGTGAGGAAAGGTAGAGAGTATGATAAGTAGGATTGGTGGTTTTAGCGAGATGCTGGCTATAGCCGGTTATTGACACAAGTGTTTTATCACAGGCAGCACATGTTGTTTCAGGCATGTTCTGTGTACATTTGATGAAAAAAATCAAATACTGAACCGCTGAAAATCACTTACAACTTGTCACCCAGCAGTAAGAATAAATCAGAGGTATGCATGGGTCTGATGATCAGGGTGGGAAAGGTGGCATTATTACTGTGTATGAGATGAGGCTCTGCTGAAGTAATAGCATCTGAGCAAAGAGAATGTTGGGTAAAGTGGTGACAGTATGCCACATGTGACATTGGCTGAAAACATGGGTCTTCCTGTCAGCCCTGATCTTGCAGCAGCGGAAGCAAATATAAGGCTCATTGAGCACATCCACATGCCAGTACAAATAGATGACTTTTGCCAAGCACAGTAGTTAATTATGCCGAACATAGAGGGTGGTAATGGAGAGGAGAGCACTTCTTGATAGTCCATAAATGGAGGAAATGCCAACACCAAACATAGAGGGTGGTA
The DNA here is from genome assembly GCA_016628065.1 of Suillus lakei. Lineage (NCBI taxonomy): Eukaryota > Fungi > Basidiomycota > Agaricomycetes > Boletales > Suillaceae > Suillus > Suillus lakei. The sequence continues at coordinate 170,603 of JABBWA010000058.1, read as the reverse complement.
ATGGAGAGGAGAACACTTCTTGATAGTCTGTAAATGGAGGAAATGCCAATGCCAAACATAGAGGGTGGTAATGGAGAGGAGAACACTTCTTGATAGTTTGTAAATGGAGGAAATGCCATACTGGACTTGCATCTAATTAGCATGCCGCGATGGAAGGTCTGGCCACTCCCAGACCAATAAGGGAGCTCCATGTTGGCAGGACCATTACCAGGGAGGATATGAGGAGGGCGCACACTAGGACTATTTTGTGAGGCCATGTTAAAGTTTCTGAACATAAACTCACCAAATAGCAAACTAAGCCAGACACAGAAAGGGTCAACCCTGGCTCAGCATTATGGTATAATAAGTGGACTGTTCAAAATTGAATGCCTGCTTCCAACTTAAACCAAAGCGCTCACTCACCTCTTTGAAGCCGTCTTTCTGTAGCAGAAAGGCACTCTCACATTCTGTCATATTCTGTGCACAAATCAGTGCTTCTCTCAACCCTAACCCTCTAATCAGTATTCAGTTCCCATCTAATCTGCCCCTATCCCAATCCTTCAAACCTCCAGATCCTCCTGTAGACTGGTACTGCTTCCACCAGAACTAATGGATATTATATCACTCCCCTTTACCCCTCAATACCTCCGTACTCCACCTCACCCATCTCCATTTATCCGGTCCCAAAAGATGATCTAATCTCTGTCCGCTCTGACTCTATCAACAACTCTAATCTCCGTACTCCACCGGCCATTCAAGTCTCCACCCATCACATCCATCATCTGCCTCTGCAACCCCTACATCATGGTCATTACCATATCCAGTTCTCCCTCCAGTATTCCGTACAATTACACTCAGGCTGTGCCTCCGCTTCCGGTCATCTTCACTTTAGTTTTCCCTGCCCTGGGTTACAAGGTCTGCCCATTTCTACATATAGAAAACCCCTATCTCTCTGGTTATTGGTTATGTATATTCTGTCTTATTCATCTGATCCATTCCCCATTCATATCCAAGTTCATTTTGATTGTTCCATTCTGTCTATTATCTAACTTTCCATATGTCACATACATAGCCCTTCCACTCCTCCATGTGCTCCGCTCCTAGCTCCGGCCTTTTCATTATTGTACCCTATGGGTCCTATTTCCCTCTGTCATCTACTGGACTGGTTCCCATGTCCACTCCTACTCTAGAAGTCTTAAAAGGATTACTTTCCTTGTGACTTTCCCTCCATTACTCATAGGGTAACCCACCTCTGTCGTACTGCCTACTCCGGACTCCATCCGGATAGGACTCTCGTTACCCACAGTCATTACCTCCGGTTGAATAATCTTAGTCACCCCCTCCAAGTTTCTGGACTTACGTTCCTGGAAACTGCATCTCCGCCTCTACCTCTGGGTAGTCCACCCTCATTCCTCTTCTACTCCAGACTTGTCTGGGAGTAGCCATACCTCTGTTCTTCGCCTATACCTCTGTTTGACTCGAGACTCTACCAATGGTAGTCTCGACTCCAGTTTCTCCTTCACTATCCCAACTCTGGATGTCCGCCAGACAAGTCTGCTATTCAACCCGGACTTGTTCTGGAACACCTCAGACTTCCGTTCTAGTCCATCTGAAATCAAGGGCATGTACTCGGGCAAGGGGTGCAGCACACGAGCTGAAGCCAAGCCCTTCTTGGTCTATCCTACTCCTGTGCACTCTCAGTGTGCATGGTTGTAACACATTCATTTTTTCACTCCTTCAACTTTATTTTGCCTTCAATGGAGTCACATCCACAATGTAAGAACATTCTCATAACAACAAGTTTAAAAACTTACTTGGATCAAGTGTGATGCAAAGCAAAAGATCAGGCTCTCAATAATCCAGGTAAGTATGTATTGTCACCATACAAATTCACACTCATGAGAACAATGTTTCATGGCAGTGTGGAGCCACTCCAAAACAAGAAATCATGCAAGCATGAACACCTGCCTGCTGATGATGCTGTCTCTATTCCAAAACAGGTCAAGTCAGTCAAAAGTAAGTTGCAATTACTAGCCCACATGTCAAGATGACTTACTGTGATAGGTGCAGATGGCAGAACAAAAGCAAAGGCACCACTAGTAGTACTACCTCCCATCAAAACTAGCAAAAGCAAAAGCAGCAGTAAGTCTCAGTGCCTGCAAAAGCGAAACTTGCTTACATATAGATCAGAACAGCCACCACCTTCTCCCAAATGAGAATCTGAGGACAATGTGGAGGTTAGCAAAGCTCAGCACTCTAAGAAGAAGGGTCAGCATTGTGTGTTGCATGAGGTGACACTCTTACTAATAGTTGAAAGTGTAGCTTGCATTGTCGCTGAACAGTCGGACATTGATTCAGACAGTGCTAGCAAGCAGAGCGCATCTGATAGAACTTCTGGTTCCAAAATCAAAAGTTGGACATGGACTCAAAGTCAATTGAGAGCATTGCAGAAGCTCTGTTTGGAGAGATGAGTCAGGACTCTGCACTGCATTTGATATCAACTTACATAATCTGTACCACCATTTCAAGGTTCCTGCAATTGTCAATGCACAGGCAAACCACCAGAAAAAAACCTGCAAAGAGAGGAATATCCAAGTCTGGCAGACCTCAGAAGACCATGAATACTCTGTCCTGGTCATCAACACCTCCACCACCTGTATGGGGCTCACAATACAAGCCTTTGAGTGTGAAAGAGAAGGGACATGCTGCAGAGGTAAGAAAATATTTTGTCACTCTTACTTCAAGTCTACTCAAACCAAAACTCACTCAACAGATCCCCATGTGGGACTCTATCATGACAAGCTCATCATTCGGATCACAGCCACCTGAATGCGCTAGCAAGAGCCATGAGCCCTCCACCATAGAAGTCAAAGGCGACAAGGTTGAAAATATTTCTGCCCTTGATATCAAACCTGAATCCAACATATCTCCCCAAGTTAGCACCATGGCTGACCTTGTTTATACGAAGACTGGGTCTGTACAACTTACAGACCAAAACATAGAACTTTGCAAGGTGATCCAACATGGTGTTCCCAAGGTCACCCCCTCTCAATCTGCAGTATGATTAAATTGCGAAATGTGCACAATGGCACAAAGACAGCTGATTCTGTGTGCCTGATGATGACTCTTAATGTTATTAGGCTGAAGCATTGAAGTTCATTGTTATCGCATATCTCTGGGAGGATGGCAAGGAACTGCAATAGTGACACAGATGGATTTTTGGAGAATTCCACAATCCAGGATGTGAAGGCGATCTTCATTTCTTTGCTTCTGATAACCTGGAGTGATCTCAAGAGCTCCGCAGCTCGCTCAAATGCACCACATCTAAGGCACAAATAATGCAAATGATGAAAGCCAGGGAATGGCAAAAGCAACTGCCTCTCCCTAACTGACGATGTCCTTAGGTCCAAGTCCAGTGACCGCAGGGCTTGAAGCTGCATGATGTGATCCATGCCTGGATTTGCTAGGTCCCACAGCATCAGTGTGTGGAGATTGTGAAGCTGGGAAATAGACTGCGATGAAAGGGGAAAGTGTACTGGACAAGTCTTCCATTGCAGGGCGATATCTCAATGTCATGCTTTGGAGGTGAGGGCACAAGGTCCCAAGAGATGAAAGGATGGAGAGGAAACTAGATGAAGCTGAGGTAAACCACAAGGTCAAGACCCGCAGGGAGGGTACAAGAGTCATGTGCAGGAACTCTGCAGTGAAGTGAGATCCACCAGCATACCATGTTAGTTCCCAAAGGTTTGGAAACAAGGGCACAGATGCTGATGGATAAGACAGCGTTATCGCGCTGAGGGATCCGATAATTGTGGAGGGGTGGCTTGTTTGTTTTGCGGTGATGGAGCGGACGCAGAGTGTATATTTGAATTGAGTATCCCACATCTTGTTGTCAAGAGGTTTCTGCAATGCCTGTCCAAGTGAACTTAGCCTGAAACTCACAACAAATGCCAAAATTGAGACGCACCGTACATCTGCGATTGAAGCCAAACAGGTCTGCTGGTAAACATCTAATAAGCGGCTCCATGGAGTGTAAATCCCTCCAGAGGACATTGAGTGCTGGGCTCTGAAATGCACGGCATGTAGATGCAAGTGCAGGAAGGGTTCCATGTTCTGTATGTGAGCTAACAACATGTATCACTTCAAGATTTCACAAGGCTGCATGCATGACCTGGGGATGGAAAAGAAAGAATGACTGTTTAGCTTAACAACCTTCCTAGACTGACTATGTACTGAGCCTGTATGATATGAACATGATGAATCGTAAAATCAATTTTAATTTAATATTTTATTGATAACTCACTGTGTCACGGGCATCTTGCAAAGCCCCCTTATCAGTCTCTTTCTGTAATGGAAGCCCGACAGACTTTTCGGTGAATCATAATCATATTAGGCAGTCTAAGATTAAGTCAACAAATAGCAGCTACTAGTACTTATCTGACCATCCGTCAGGCTTCATGCCAGTGGAGGCAGTCTTGCCTTGTGCATGCCACCCACGCTCCCCACTGATGTATGTGCGGGAACATGGGTTATCAACAGCGGTGCGTTCTGGGGGTGAGCACACGGTGTCATTGGGTGAGCGGAAGGGAAACCGACAGCCGCAAGCACCTGCTCAACTTCGAATGGGTTTCTTCCTTCTTTACAGTACCAGACCACCGTGCAGAAAGCTTCACCATCAAGCAAAAACCATAGGCTTCTTGGATGCATTGATGTGTACAAATTCTCCAGCTCCAAGGGAGAGTATCCGTTTCAGAGTCACTGAGTGCCCAATTCTTGCCCGAACCTGGCACGCCTGGTGCAGAAGGATTGAGAAACCTAGTGATCCTGCGGAATAATAAAATCAGACTGCACTTGATAATTCTTAAATGTGATAGAAACATACTGCAAGAGTCGAAGGAATGTTTATACAGGAATGTGGTAGAAGGTCATGAGTGGATTAGCGCTAGCCTGGGCAGTGTCCTAGAGGCTCACAACGCGCACAGAACGTGGCATAGCCTTTCGACCACATGAGGACGCCTCGGGTGGGGGAGGCTCGAACATTCCAACAGAGGATGCCGGTGCAGGCGGAGGAGGCCTTCTGATATTCTCGGATGAGTAGAAGAAGCCCAGGCGCAGATGGATGCGCTTAGAGGAGATTAGTTAAAATGAAAATATCATGCAAGGATGAAGTAATGAGTGAGTTCGTGAAGACGTAGCAGAATAAGTTGGAACATCAAAGTCAAGCTCAACACATCAAAATCAACATCAAAACATCACCATAGTAACGCGCCGAAGCAGTCAAGTTTCGCAAAGTCAAAAGCGAAAAAACAATTTGTCCAGTACGGTCCCTTATACAGGATGCTGGTTGTAGCCCCTTGCAACAAGTCTGCCCTTGTAGCGCTCTATGGAACCATCTGCATTGTGCTTGACTTTGAAGACCCACTTGGATCCTATCACCTTGTTACCAACTCATGGCTGTAGGTGTGACGGATGATGGGGCACAACACAAATTATACAACATATTTATCGTGCAGACAGTTGCACACTCGCAGGTGAACAATAGATAGGTATGCCGACTGGAATGAATTGCACAAGACCAACTGCGCACATGGATGCAATATATGGTGAAAGCATGGCTATTAGTAGTGTCAAGTTAAATGGTCAAACAATAAAGTCATCCTGGGCAAGTTGTCAGAGCGCCAAGTCCAGAGGAATTGAGTCGATCATTGGGCTTGATGGGCTTGAAGAAGTCAAACAATAGTTGATCCCAGGGGAGCTGAAGTCTGAACTCCTTCCCCGAGTAAGTTAGCCTGTGTCGGAACCTGATTCAGCCACTACAACAGCATTGTCGGGTGCTACAAATAATCTTATGTTCGGCGCAGATATACAATGTGCCTTGCTATGACTTGTAAACAAGAATTGCATACAACAAAGAAAGTATATAAGTCTAATGTATAAGTCTCATGTAAACAATTGAAGTTCAAAAGCAAACTCAGAACGAGTGGTTATGCTCCCTAAGTAGTGAATCAAATTCAGTCGAAACTCTGACGGAAATATTCAATAGCCACCACTCAGCCGCTTCAGGTACCGCCAGCAGAGTCTAATTCTCAAGTTCACTAATAAAGAGCGTGAAATGGACTAGCACACAGGGCTGCAGTGCAGTTAGACGTAGGATTTACTTCTTCACAAAATACTTACAGTTTCTGGTCAGTGGAAGGGATGTGAGCAATGAAGACTCCTTTGAAGAAAATTTTGAGCTGTCAGTCCAGTATTTTCTTCTATTGATCTACCTAAGGGAGACAATTGGGATTACAAGTTGTGTTTGAATCAGTTCATTGCATAGGAAATTAATATAAAGCTAGCTAACTATCTGAAAGCTAAGATGTGTGTCTATGTCTATGAGGATCTGCTGATAATCATGCATGTATCAGCATGATTGAAAACCTTCCCTTCCACAGTAGTTATCTTGGACTTGTCTTTTGGGGTCTTCCCCGTTGTATGAACGCTCCCCATGAAGTCACCTCATATCAAAGTGAACTTCTTATTTGGTCCTGAGGCCGGTCCTGGACCAGTCTTTCATTTTTCCACAAAAGTTAGGCAACTGCAAATGGACTGGCCTGAACCTGAGGTGACTGGCAACCAAGGTCCGGTCTTTTCAGTCCAGTTGTGGTCCGGTTGTGGTCTGGTTGTGGTCTTTTTTGGTCTTGCAACCAGACTTTTAAACTCTAACCGGATGTGTATGCTAGATGTACCAGATGGGCACGATACCGGTTGGTATATCCTTGTTACGACCATGCATGCCGAAGGTGCACAGGAGTAGGATGGACCAAGAAGGGCTTGGCTTCAGCTTGTGTGCTGTGCCCCTTGCCCGAGTACATGCCCTTGATTTCAGAATGGACTAGAATGGAAGTCTGGGGTGTTCCAGAACAAGTCCAGGTTGAATAGTGGACTTGTCTGGCGGACATCTGGAGTTGGGATAGTGAAGGAGAAACTGGAGTCGAGACTATCATTGGTAGAGCCTCGAGTAGAATAGAGGTATAAACTGAGAACAGAGGTATGGCTACTCCCAGACAAGGTCTGGAGTAGAAGAGTAACGAAGGTAGACTACCAGGAGGTAGAGGCAGAGATGTAGTTTCCGGGACATAAGTCTGGGAACTCAGAGAGGGTAACTAAGATTATTCAACTGGAGGTAATGACTGTGGGTAACGAGAGTCCGATCCGGCACAGAGTCTGGGATAGGGCAGTATGATGGAGGTGGGTCACCCTATGGGTAGACGGAGAGAAAGTCATAAGGAGAGTAATCCTTAAGACTCTGGAGTAGGAGCAGACATGGAGATTCAGTCCAGTAGGTGACAGAGGGAAATAGGACCCATAGGGTACAATAATATTTGAACTGAGGATCTACTAAGTTTACAGGGGGCTTATATACTGTAAGTAAGTATGTCAGGATGAGTAAGGATGAGACTGGAGCTAGGAGCGGAGCACATGGAGAAATGGAAAGGCTATGTATGTGACATATGGAAAGTTAGATAATTAGACAGAACAGAACAATCAAAATGAACTCGGATATGAACAGGGAATGGATCAGATGAATAAGATGGAATATACATAACCGATAACTGGAGAGATAGGGGTTTCCTATATTTGGAAGTGGGCGGGAGATTAAAGCAAAGATGTTCGGAGGTGGAGGCACAGCCTGGATGTAATCATACAGAATAACGAAGAGAGAGCTGGAAATGATAATGATTGCAAGATAGGGGTTGCAGAGGCAGATAATGAATGCAATGGGTGGAGACCTGTATGGCCAGCAGAGTATGGAGATTAGATAGAAGTGGAGTGGACGGAGATTAGATGATCTATAGGACCGAATAACCAGAGATGGGTGAGGCGGAGTACGGAGGTATTGAGGAGTAAAGGGGAGTGGTATAGTGTCCATTGGTTCCGGTGGAGGCAGTACTGGTCTACAGGAGGATCTGGAGGTTCGAGGGATTGGAATAGGGGCAGATTAGATAGGAACTGAATACTGATTATAGGGTTAGGGTTGATAGAAGCACTGATTTGTGCATGGAATATGACAATCCTCTATGCATGGTATATCCTGTATGCACCGGATAGCATATCATGCAACCCACTGATTTCCATTGTGCCTCATTTACCGGCCCAACTGTCTCCATTGCACCCTATCCCTTGTCGGCCCACTTGCCTCCATTGTGCCTCATGTACCGGCCCACTTGTCTCCATTGTGCTTCATATACTGGCCCATTCATCTCCATTGCACCTCATTTACCAGCCCACCTGTCTCCATTGCACCCCATCATCTTGGCCCACTTGTCTCCATCACACCCCATTTCCCTGGCCCACTTGTTTACATTGTACATCATTTACCGGCCCACTTGTCTCCAGCGTACACTGCCATTCATAATCTGTTATATAGTGCATTGCTATACTACCATCTATACTATATACCACTGGCCCATCCAGTTACATCAGGTACACACCCTTGGCCCACTCATCTATCATGGTACAATTATTGCCATGGGCCCACGTGGGCTGGCCTGTCTCTATTGGTACATTGTCACCCTTGGCTGTCCGTCTCATACGGGTATACATAAGTTACTGCATTATGTGGCTCTATAAGCTTAGTTTCCCACGCCACATAGCCCAGATTCATGCCAGAAGGTAGAACTACCAAATGTGTCTGCAGTGCCACATTATATTCCCACACTTTGACTCACCATAATTGTCATATTCCATGCACAGATTAGTGCTTCTCTCAACCCTAACCCTCTAATCAGTATTCAGTTGCTATCTAATCTGCCCCTATCTCAATCCTTCGAACCTCCAGGTCCTCCTGTAGACTGGTACTGCTTCCGCCAGAACCAATGGATATTATACCACTCCCCTTTACCCCTCAATACCTCTGTACTCCGCCTCACCCATCTCCGTCCACTCTGGCTCTATCAACAACTCTAATCTCCGTACTCCGCTGGCCATTCAAGTCTCCACCCATCACATCCATCATCTGCCTCTGCAACCCCTATGTCACGGTCATTACCATATCCAGCTCTCCCTCCAGTCTTTCATACAATTACACTCAGGCTGTGCCTCCGCTTCCGGTCATCTTCACTTTAGTTTTCCCTGCCCTGGGTTACAAGGTCCGCCCATTTCTACATATAGAAAACCCCTATCTCTCTGGTTATTGGTTATGTATATTCTGTCTTATTCATCTGATCCATTCCCCGTTCATATCCAAGTTCATTTTGATTGTTCTGTTCTGTCTATTATCTAACTTTCCATATGTCACATACATAGCCCTTCCACTCCTCCATGTGCTCTGCTCCTAGCTCCAGCCTTTTCCTTACTCATCCTGACACTACTTGCTTACAGTATATAAGTCCTCTGTAAAACTTAGTAGATCCTTAGTTCGAATATTATTGTACCCTATGGGTCCTATTTCCCTCTGTCATCTACTGGACTGGATCCCCATGTCTGCTCCTACTCTAGAGTCTTAAGGATTACTTTCCTTGTGACTTTCCCTCCATTACTCATAGGGTGACCCACCTCTGTCATACTGCCTACTCTGGACTCCATCCAAATAGGACTCTCATTACCCACAGTCATTACCTCCAGTTGAATAATCTTAGTCACCCCCTCCGAGTTCCTGGACTTACGTTCCCGGAAACTGCATCTCTGCCTCTACCTCCAGGTAGTCTACCTTCATTACTCTTCTACTCCAGACCTTGTCTGGGAGTAGCCATACCTCTGTTCTCAGTTTATACCTCTATTCTACTCGAGGCTCTACCAATGGTAGTCTCGACTCCAGTTTCTCCTTCACTATCCCAACTCTGGATGTCCGCCGGACAAGTCTGTTATTCAACTCGGACTTGTTCTGGAACACCCTGGACTTCCGTTCTAGTTCCATCTGAAATCAAGGGCATGTACTCAGGCAAGGGGCGCAGCGCATGAGCTGAAGCCAAGCCCTTCTTGGTCTATCTTACTCCTGTGCACCTTCGGCGTGCATGATCGTAACAATAATGTAATTACATGAAACTGGACAAACATTGGGAAACTTTTTTGAGCCACTGTATGCAGAAGTGATGGCATCCGATAACGCTACTGAATGGACTGCGGCTTTGAAGGAGGAGTTTGACTCACTGTGTGACCTCAGTGTTTACAAACTTGTCCCTCAATCATCTATTCCTACTGGATGCAAGGTTATGCACAGATGACCTGTCTTCAAGCTCAAGCAAGACCAAGACAGTAAACCAGTACATTTCAAAGCACACTATGTCTGTCATGGCTACTCTGCCGTCTGGGGCCAAGATTACACAAAGACGTCAGCCCCGACTGCATGTCTCGAGTCTTTCCGTATTCTGACTCACTTGGGCGCTGCGTTGGATTGGGAAATTGACCAGCTGGATATCAAAATGGCATTTCTCCATGGTCTCTTAGAAGCTGACAAGGTGTGCTATATGGGCGGCCTTGTCTGGAATTGAATGATGAATGATGCCATGATATCTTAGGGTTTCAAATGTTTGAAATGCGAGCACTGCATCTATTTTCAATGCACCGATGCTGGCACTCTCCTCGTCGCAGTGCATGTTGATGATTTCCTCACTGTTAGGAGCACCAAGGGCACTATAGACACTTTCAAAATCAAACTGTGCACCAAATGGACTGTCTCTGATCTTGGTGAAGTGTGTTTTTGCCTGGGTATTGCTCTTGATCGTGATCACATGTCTTGTATTATTTGACTTTCTCAAACTGCGCTTATTGATCGTGTTATTCATCAGTTTGGTCTCAAAGATGTGGTTCCAGTCACCACACCAATGGAATCTGGACTTCATCTCTCTTGTCGCACCCATGCATCCTCTACGGACGCACAATGTGAATTAATGTCTCGCATGCCTTATTGATTGCTTGTCGGGTCACTGATGTATCTTGCCATTGGTACACATCCAGATATCGCACACACAGTGCAACAACTCTGTCATCATCTCGACTGCTATGGCCCCATTCACTGGGACACTGCAAAGTGCATTGTCCAATATCTGAAAGGCTCCCATGATCTCCAACTTGTCCTTGGTGGCGACCATCCCACACGCTTGATGGGTTACACTGACAGCGATTTTGCAAACTGTCCTGATACCCATTGATCAGTGAGTGGCTACTGCTTCATGCTTGGCACAGGTATGGTCACCTGGAGTGTGCGTCAGCAAAAGACCATCTCCCTCTCTATGTGTGAAGCCGAGTATGTCGCTGCCTCTGATGCCGCAAAAGAACTCACTTGGATCCGCACGCTGCTCCGCAAAATCGATTTCACTCAACCTACTGCTACACCCCTCCTATGCGATAACACTGGCGGCATCACTCTATCTGAGGACACCTCTTACCACTCCAAAGTTAAACATATCGACATCAATGTTCATTCAATTCGTGAGCACGTTGCTCTCAGTCAGCTGAAACTACACTATGTCAGGTCAATGAACAACTCAGTGGACATCTTCACCAAATCCTTACCTCGCAAGGACTTTGAGTGCCTGCGTGCATCCCTGGGTTTGCAGTGAGGAATTGAGGAGGAGTTTTGGTGCTTATTCGAGGAGGAGTATTTGTGCTAGAATGCACGCGATTGACATGATAAGCGGAGTATGGACTTAGGAATTCTAACTACCTATATATGTTTGTTCGTGTCATCTGATCCCCTCAGTCTGTTCCATCATGACTGAGGGTGAGTTCTTTGTATCATTCGGACCGTACTTAGATACTGACGGACACTCATAGGCTAACACAGTGTTTAGTTTCAAAACTGAGGCATGCATGAAAGACATGGTAGTGATAGTAGGGCCAGGAGTTGGTGGATTAAGAGTCGCACTTTTAGTGTCAGAGCTGCGAGACCTGTCTAACTTGAATCTACTTGGTATCTGACCTAGTTGGTCTGAAACCTCTGTCCTAGACTTTACCTAGTAAATGTCCTAAGCCACTTCCACTTAGCTAGACTCCTCGTCTAGCTATCTACCATAACAAGTCCCAGACAGGACTTAGCCTTGCAGCTGCACACTCCATGTGCTAGCAGTTGCCATCAACATCATAAGGCCTTTCACAAGGCAGACGTGTTAGACAAAGCCCAGAGTGATTCTCTGGCATAGCCTCAGCGCAATCTCTCTTGTCAGAGACCACTGTTATATTCCATCCAAGTCCCTGTGTTACAGTGTGCGTAACATACTTGTGATGAGTTTTGGACGCTGCAGAACTAATTTAACAGATGAAGATGAGATGAGGAACCTTGCAGAGGTGTTTTCTAGGTTCAAAATAGCATCATAGATGGTGGAACTTCTTATTCCCATGCCATGGAGTGTTTCACGGATGGAATGACCAAGTGAGTTGGCATGAAAGGGGTTCCCATCGTCATCATGATTGATACTAAGAGGTGCTTCTTCTTCCTTGGCAATACGCGAGCCACCAAGTCTGGACGGTCCACAGCGTTCTGACCTATATGAGTGATTGTCAGGAATGAAGTCATAAACATTGCTTCAGATATGGATTCTTACCTTGGAGGAGATTCTCAGTGATCTCAGGCCAACTCCCATTTGCAGTCATGGTTAGAAAGAGATCTGGTTTCTTGCAGGCACGGCAAATGGCCAAGGAGTCTTGCAGTAGCTGATGCATGTATCGAGGGCTGCCAGTATGAGAGGAGGGAAGAATAATGGAGCGACCTGTCTGAGCCAAATCAACCACACCATCATTGAGAACATTATCTGTGAGGCCTCTGTAGCAGTCTGCCCTCAGCTGCTGTTGGTTGTTCTTGATCCAGTTCAACCTTGATTGTTCAATGGAGGCCCAGGCATCAACCACATACTGCTGGAACAGTCTTCCACCATGAAAGATGTTGTTGGAGTCAAGGTGGTCTGGACGTGGGTGAAGGCGGTAGCATAGTACAGCAGCTGGGTGACATTTTTTGCACGTCCACATTGACCTTCATTGAGATTCATAGGGATGGAAATATCCCAACCGTCCTCGCCTCGAGGATGTATAAGAACGTAGTGAAGAGTTGCATATGCATGGCTGAGCTGACTGATCCGTTGAAGTCCACCACCTTGAAGCCGCACGATAAGATCACGTTTTCTGACACATCCTCAGATCCATCTCCAGGAAGAATTGCAGCAATTTCATCAGCAGTTGGGAGATTATATCTTCAACCATCTGTGCCTTGCTGGAAGTGAATGTGTACACGAACATCTGTGTGCTCCTCTGGAGGCTTCTCCTGCATGACTTGATAGGCCTGCTTATAAACAGCAGCATAGGGATGGGTTCGATACAGCATGTCATGGAGGTCTCTGAGAATGCGACGATCAAGACCTTCATTTCCAGGTCGGGTGGCATGGATGTTGGTTGCCTCCTCTGGATCATAGATGTAAAGCTGTGCATATGAAGGCTGAAGACCTTCTGGAGGTACAGTGGCTCAAAAAACTGTCCGCATGTTTGCGCTATTTTGACTGTTTACATCATTGTACAAGAATGGATAGGTATTCCCAGGACATCCTGCCATGGCCTGGGAGTACTACATCAGGGCTTCAAAATGAGCCCTTACCCGTGGGAATTGGTGGTCATATGGTGGCACTATGTGGTTTGCAAAACGATGACTCATGTGGACAGTTTTTTGACTCAGATATTTTACATAGGAAATCAGGTATTCTAGTACTTTGTGTGGCCTCCCTTGGCCTTGATTACTGCCTCTATCCTTCTAGGCATACTTTCAATCAACTTCTGACAGTCCTCTGCTGTAATCTGTCCCCACTCTACCACCACTCTCTCCCATAACTCCCATACTCCTTTAGGGGGGTGTTCATAGGCTATAAGCTTCTTTTTGAGTATTCCCCAGAGGTGTTCAATGACATTGACATCAGGGGACTGTGCTGGCCAGTCAAGGAGATGAATATTATGTTCTTCAAACCATTCTCTGGCTCTCCTGGATGTATGCTTGGGATCATTATCCTGTTGGAAAATGATATCTTCTTCATCAATTCCTGATTCTGCCATGCTAGGCAGCAAGTGGTGGTTGAGAATGTCCACATACTGCTCAGCATCCATCCTCCCCTCAACCTCTGCAAGCATTCCTACACCATTCCACCCCATACACCCCCATACCATCAGGAAACCTCCTCCAAACTTGAGTGTCCCATTAATCTCTCTGTCTGTTAGAGGCCCCCCCTTCTTTTTCCACACATATACCTTTCCATCTGACCCAATCCTGTTGATTTTAGTCTCATCTGACCATATGACACGCTTCCAGTCCTCTACAGTCCAGTTTTGATGGGCCAGGGCAAAGTCCAGTCTTCTTTTTCTATGACTGATAGAAAGGAGAGGCTTCTTCTTCTTTGTTACAGCCTTGAGGTTGGCTGCCTTGAGAACATTTCTCACAGTTTGTGAAGATACAGGGGTAGTGATGATGGAATTGATGTGATGAGTGACTTGGACAGCATTGTCAGCCTTTCCTGTAGTAATATGCTGAATAATGGCCCTCCTATCAGTAGAGGTGAGTTTGGATGGACGACCTCCACTAGAGTTTTCTTTGTCTGGGTGACATTCTTTGGTGAGCTTGGCCACAGTAGACTTGCATACACCAGTTCTAGATGCTATTTGACGAGCAGAGAGGCCAGCAGTAGAGAGAGAGAGGATGTTATCCCTTTGAGCAGAGGAGATGGCTTTCATGGTGATTATGACTATCATACATGAGACTCCCTTCATTATATAGTGAGAGATAGGTTTAATAATGCCATAATGACACCACATTATAATTTATTTAATAATGGTATGACTTTATGGTGTCATAACCATTAATTTATATAGTTTCAATCTAGCCTCAAAAAACTGTCCACATGAGTCATCATTTTGCAAACCTCATAGTGCCACCATATGACCACCAATTCCCACGGGTAAGGGCTCATTTTGAAGCCCTGATGTAGTACTCCCAGGCCATGGCAGGATGTCCTGGGAATACCTATCCATTCTTGTACAATGATGTAAACAGTCAAAATAGCGCAAACATGTGGACAGTTTTTTGAGCCACTGTATAAGACTGCCCATGAGATGATGGAGTGAGCCATGGATACGGAATGCATTTGGGCCAGAGCCTTGAAGAGCACGATCCTCGATATTGACGCCAACTGACGTAAATGCAAGAGCACTGTTGTACTGACGAATCTTGGATCTGAATGTTCGGTCTTCATATGCCTGCTGCAGCTCAGGTGGCCATGCTGGGAAGGGCTGAAGGCTGACTTGGCCCTGCAAGCAGCACATACCAAAGCGTGGATTCAGTCTGGAGGAGTTGGAGAGTTTTTCGCACAGAAAGTGCCTTGCATGGCAGTTGGGACACTCTACATCAAGAGGACCAAGAGTATCATGGAGAATAGGCTCGGTATATGGACGACCTCCATCAGGGATAGGAATGGCCTGGTTGATATGCACCTGATCCTCTTCCTCCTGCTGCTGACGACGTTCACGATCCTGAGTTCTCCTTCTTTCCTCATCCTGATTGTGTTGTTCTTGAGATGCTGGATCATTATATTCATGTAGTGCCTCTTCTAAATGCTCCTCCCGCTCATGGGCCCACTGCTCCCTGCGGTGTTGGTCCTCCTCCACCTGTTGACCTGCTCGCTGACGATCCTGAGCATGTCTATTGGCCTGCTCAGCTTCATGCTCCTGTTGTTCAAGATCATACTGAGCCTGTCTATTGATCTGCTCAGCTTCCTGCTGCCGTTGCTCAAAAGCATACTGAGCCTCTCTGTTGATCCACTCAGCTTCCTGCTGCTGCAACTGCTGGTGAATCTGCTGTTGATGAAATGCCTCCTGTTGTTGTCTTTGATGCAAGTCATTTCTAATCTGCTCCTCCTAGAAATGATGCTGAAACTGAATATTGAATTGATGATGATCAGGTCCAGGCAGTGCAGGTAAGGGAGGTGTGGGATTTGGTGCAAAGTATTGGAGAGGATTATCCAAGTTGTGAGGACCAACTGCACCCTCATAGTGAATAGGGCCATACATGGGAGGAGCAGGAGGAGCAGGAGCAGGAGCAGGAGCAGGAGCAGGAGCAGGAGCAGGAGCAGGAGGTGGTGGTGGTAGTGGTGGTAGTGGTTGAGGATTATTGCGCCTCCGTCTTGCAGCACGGCGTGCTTTGAAATTATTCATTGTGGCTGCAGCAACATTTGCCATACGACGTTCATACTCATTCTGAAGTGCAGCAGGTGCAGGTGCAGGGATATGGCCAAAGGGAGGTGCTAAGGCTGGAGCAGGAACAGGTGGTGGAGCAGGTTGTGGATGGTGTTGACGCCACATACGTTGAGCCTCATGATGCTCGACGACATTGCGTGGTAGACCGGGAAATCTTTGCATGGGAATTGGACCATGGTTCAAATTTCCCAACATCTGAGGAATGTTCTATAGACACATCAGAAGATGTCTTATTAAAATCAAAATAATTGTCCCTACCATGTGAGGAGCATTTTGTGGTAATGGTTGAACTGCAGGAGCATTGGGATGGCGACGTGCAGGAGGTGAACCAAGATTTCGCTGGTTTCTCTCAGCCTGACATGCAGCAGCCTGTGCCCGCTGAGGAGAGGTAGGAGGTGTGGAGGGGTTCCTATTGAGGAGAAATGTAAGTCAAACAGAATATTTTAAAATTTGTAATAGCCACAAACATTGGAGAAGATAGCGAAAAAAAATTGATATGTGAGAAAAAGAGCAGAGGAGGGTCAAATTTCCAATGGACGTAGATACACTGCCTGAAAATCAGTCATCATACATAAAAATTTCAGAGAAATATCACATACCAAACTTCCAAACAAATATCGCCGAGGGTGACTGAAGAAGTACCAGCAGATTCCAGGATGAGCTAATACCCTGGAATTCGACATATGACAGTGCTAAGAACAGCCAAAAGCTGCCCGAGAAATTATCCCGAAGGATAGGATGGCAACTGTGAGAAGGCTGCAAGCAGACCAACTCAGCACATAAAAGTGCCCCACCAAACCAAATCTCTACACTGTAGCGTACACAGAGGTCCAGAAACAACCAGCGAACACCCGCAAGAACAGATGGCCAGGGAAGTAGGACTTGGTTACACGTTTGTCTGGATCAACAGGAGTTCGCGAGTCCAAATGGAATACAGGGCCAGCAACAGACAACAATCACACCTCACAATCCTTCGAACTCCAAAGAACGGTCCAGAAACGGTCCAGAAACGGTCCAAACGCGGTCCACGGTCCAAAGGGTCCCAAAAGCGAAAATCTCTGATTATGTAATCATTAATTTTTTTCATAATTCCAATATAATATAATATAATATGATCACTATTATATTATAATACTAAATAACTTACATAGAGAACTACAGATGTATCCAAAACAAAAACTGAAGCAGGATATGCAGGAAAACAGAAAGAATTTGAAGAGTTTGAGAAAGTCTTGAGATATGGCAGAGGGAGCAGTGGTGGGGGAAGAGAGGAAAGGAAGCTTGGAGCGTGAGGGCATTTGTAGGGAACAACACTGCAAAGGTTGCGAGGTCATGACAAAACCACGCGAGTTTCCAAATAAGGGATTAGCCGAGCTAAGCGCAAACCATGTGCTCACCACATGGCGCTACGCGCAAACCATGCGAGCTGGCGAGAGTGTTTCCCAGGGGTTGGCCCGTAATTCTTAGATTCTCCAATTGCTAATAAGGATGAACAGCTCAGTACTTAGGACACAGACTCTCACCATTAATGTTCCTCTCAAAAGAAGTTTACTATCTATGATCTGTCTTGCTCATCCCTTAGTTTTCTATGTGTTCCACACATAGCCTTGGATGTTCCTCCATGTGCTCTGCTCCTAGTTCTGGACTTTGCTTACTGATATTTTGGCATAGTCCCTACAGTATATAAACTTCCTGTAACATTCCTGTAGCCCTTAATTCAAATATAATTGTACCCTATGGGTCCTGTTCTCTTTCCCTCTTTCTCTGGATCAAGATTTCCATATCTGTCTAACTCTGAGTCTAGGCTCTAAGCCTGTTGACTGTACCTCCACTTCCCTTAGGGTGACCTTCTCTGTTACTACCCTGGACTCTGTCCAGTTATCCTCTGCCTTCCCTCCTGTCCTTACCTTTAGTCACATCCCTATACTTAGACCATAATTAACTTCTCCAGGCACATATCCAGTGACTATACCTCCTACTCCATCCTCGGTTAGTTCACCTCCAATCATTCTTACTCCAGATCATGTCCGATGTAGTCTTACAACCAGAGCCTATGACCAAGATGCTGACCTAGCATTCTTGGACCTCAATGGCATGGATGACAAGTAGGATACCTCACTGACATGCTGTGGTCTGTAGGACATTGAATTTTTAAGGCTGTGTTTCCATAATCAACCACTCTGATATGTCACCAGTCACTATATTTCACCAGTTGCTATATTTTTCTCATCCATTTTTGCCTGTATGAGTCATACATTACCCTTCAGTGGACGCATATGTATGACACAAAAGTCATTGTCCAATTCCTGCATGCGACCTCTGGGGATTCGACATGGGCCCAAGCCTGGAGATTTCTGTATAGTGTGAGCACCGGGCTTGTACCAGAAGAATTAAATTACTCACATGACACAAAACCATGTGACAATGGGCGATCAATGAGATGGTTTGCACTGAGATAATGAGCAGGATGCCTTAGTTCAAACCTGTGAATGTCTTCAATCTGCAATGATGTTCCAATGAAAGGTGACCAAGTTGTTGTAACCGATGGAATTTACGTCTGCGAGTTTGGGGAAATCGATGAGGTTGATACCATGACACAGATGGTTGCATTCTTCTTGGTTTCGTGACAGAAGATCATAACAGTGCCGATAAGGACAACAGCCTTCACTCCCAATCCTACTGCCCTTCAATATAGTCACAAGCATGGATACAATGTTGTAGCTGGCGATATTGTTCAAGTGGTCAGAGGTGACCCACACTCCACACCAAGGTAAGTTTCCATCAATCTCATTCAAGCAGGTTTAATGAGATGATTATAGTTCACCACTGCTATCACATATGTTGCAAGAATTGGTGGGTGTGGGGATTGTGAGCCGATGCAACATCTTGTCGGTAAGGAGGTCTTTATAATACAAGGTGCTATGAAATCCTACCGAGGCACCTTGCAATCGCTCTCCCAGGATACATGCAAGGTTGCAGTTCAAGGTTGCAGAGAAGAATTCCCACAAACTCATGTCATCAGGTCAGAAAATATTTTAATTTGTCTGTTTGACACTCATGTACATGATGCAGCCGGAAGGGAGTTCTCCTCAATGGGTTTCGCTTGCCTCAGAATCTGCAATATGAATTCAACAAATTAGTTCAATCTTCATTCATCCAGTCCCCACATATCACCCCCCCCAAAACTCCTCATCACTCACCTTCTCCTGATGAGTTGCATCCCATTCAGCCTGCTCCCACCATACTGGGATCACTTTGGGATGCCCCCATCAGCTCACTAGAGATCATTAGAACTGGTGAGATTCTTTGTCAATTTCCAACATTTCACCTTGTCACACCACCCACAACCCCCCATCAAGACCCTTGGGTATTCAACGAGGATGATAGGGAAGAACACCAATTGCATCCTCCCAATGCGAGCTCTTCCTCTCCTGGTATGGCCTTATTTATCTCATATTTGGTCTGCTCCCGCTCACATATTGCTCACAGCAGACAGTCTCACTTCTGCAATTGTCCACAATCCCCTCATCGCTGCCTTGTGCTGTAATTGGCATATGAAATTCCGTATCATCAAAGCATCATCTTCTAATTGGATATCCTACCTTAATTGGCTAGTCGACACAGTTGCCCTGGACCTGTTCATCCTCGATGAAGGCCTCATCAAAAAAGGTGAAATCGCCATCTGGTATTCCTCCAGAACAAAGAACAAGGGGTTGAAGGTTGACACAATTTGTCTTGAAGATATTGCCCTGGAACCGGTTCCAACCGGTCCATTGTGGAACCGGTTGCCTATATACAGTGGCTCAAAAAACTATCCACATGTTTGCGCTATTTTGACTGTTTACATCATTGTACAAGAATGGATAGGTATTCCCAGGACATCCTGCCATGGCCTGGGAGTACTACATCAGGGCTTCAAAATGAGCCCTTACCCGTGGGAATTGGTGGTCATATGGTGGCACTATGAGGTTTGCAAAATGATGACTCATGTGGACAGTTTTTTGAGGCTAGATTGAAACTATATAAATTAATGGTTATGACACCATAAAGTCATACCATTATTAAATAAATTATAATGTGGTGTCATTATGGCATTATTAAACCTATCTCTCACTATATAATGAAGGGAGTCTCATGTATGATAGTCATAATCACCATGAAAGCCATCTCCTCTGCTCAAAGGGATAACATCCTCTCTCTCTCTACTGCTGGCCTCTCTGCTCGTCAAATAGCATCTAGAACTGGTGTATGCAAGTCTACTGTGGCCAAGCTCACCAAAGAATGTCACCCAGACAAAGAAAACTCTAGTGGAGGTCGTCCATCCAAACTCACCTCTACTGATAGGAGGGCCATTATTCAGCATATTACTACAGGAAAGGCTGACAATGCTGTCCAAGTCACTCATCACATCAATTCCATCATCACTACCCCTGTATCTTCACAAACTGTGAGAAATGTTCTCAAGGCAGCCAACCTCAAGGCTGTAACAAAGAAGAAGAAGCCTCTCCTTTCTATCAGTCATAGAAAAAGAAGACTGGACTTTGCCCTGGCCCATCAAAACTGGACTGTAGAGGACTGGAAGCGTGTCATATGGTCAGATGAGACTAAAATCAACAGGATTGGGTCAGATGGAAAGGTATATGTGTGGAAAAAGAAGGGGGGGGCCTCTAACAGACAGAGAGATTAATGGGACACTCAAGTTTGGAGGAGGTTTCCTGATGGTATGGGGGTGTATGGGGTGGAATGGTGTAGGAATGCTTGCAGAGGTTGAGGGGAGGATGGATGCTGAGCAGTATGTGGACATTCTCAACCACCACTTGCTGCCTAGCATGGCAGAATCAGGAATTGATGAAGAAGATATCATTTTCCAACAGGATAATGATCCCAAGCATACATCCAGGAGAGCCAGAGAATGGTTTGAAGAACATAATATTCATCTCCTTGACTGGCCAGCACAGTCCCCTGATGTCAATGTCATTGAACACCTCTGGGGAATACTCAAAAAGAAGCTTATAGCCTATGAACACCCCCCTAAAGGAGTATGGGAGTTATGGGAGAGAGTGGTGGTAGAGTGGGGACAGATTACAGCAGAGGACTGTCAGAAGTTGATTGAAAGTATGCCTAGAAGGATAGAGGCAGTAATCAAGGCCAAGGGAGGCCACACAAAGTACTAGAATACCTGATTTCCTATGTAAAATATCTGAGTCAAAAAACTGTCCACATGAGTCATCGTTTTGCAAACCACATAGTGCCACCATATGACCACCAATTCCCACGGGTAAGGGCTCATTTTGAAGCCCTGATGTAGTACTCCCAGGCCATGGCAGGATGTCCTGGGAATACCTATCCATTCTTGTACAATGATGTAAACAGTCAAAATAGCGCAAACATGCGGACAGTTTTTTGAGCCACTGTATGGGTAGTACTCATCTAGGAGATTCTATTGGTGGTCCAATCTTGAAAAACAGTTGATATTTGGGAAAGTTATAAGCATTTTAAGAATGGCTCATATAAATCAATTTTTATGCTTGTTGGCACTGAACCAGGTCAAAATCACTGATGTTGCAGATTATGTTAAGAGTTTAAAAGTCCGGTCTGGTCCGGTCATTTCACCCTATTTGGAGGCAACAGGACCGGAACTGATAAAGACTGATATTTCCGGTTGTTTGCAGTCCTACAACCGGTTGTACACCGGTTGCAACCAGGCCCGGTCCTGTGGTAGTGGGACTTAGAATAAAACATGATACTCTATAAGTCTAATATGATAGTCTACCATTAGGATTTTGATAAGGAATGACTAGGGTAGACCATGGGAATTTTTCCAATGAAATCAAAGCTGTAGCCCTTGTCAATGGTAGTCTATCTGTAGTCTCATGACATTTTTTGGTTAAGATCCTAGTGAGTTATAAGCAAAATACTAGAAAGTGGTGTGTTCAAGAAAGTTCAGGCACATGAGCAATATGACTGATGTTTGCTTATTTTACTAATATTATAACAATTGATCCAAATCAAGTGTAGACTATCATATTAGACTATTGAGTTAAGACTATTGAGTGTAGACTATTGTATTGCCTTGACTAGCAGCACATATTTTGTCAAGATGCCTAAGCATGATAATGTCATTTCATATTTGACTCACATGCAGGGAGGAGTTTGGGAGCCCTTTTTTGTAATGCTCATATCTTGCTCAAATCTTAACTGTTTAATACAAATAAACCACCATTAGAATCGTGGGAAGGAGTACTACACTGCCACAGGACCGGTCCCAGTTACAACTGGTGTACAACCAGTTGTAGGACTGCAAACAACCGGAAATATCAGTTCCAATCCAGTTGCTTGCTATTGTGGGAATGAAAAAACCAGTCCTGGTCCAGTTGCCTCCAAATAGGGTCAAAAGACCGGACCAGACCGGACTTTTAAACTCTAACATAATCTGCAACATCAGTGATTTTGACCCGGTTCAGTGCCAACAAGCATAAAAATATGCCTTACTGATTTATATGAGCCATTCTCTTTGAAAAAGTTCCCACAGTCTACCCTAGTCATCCCTTATCAAAATCCTAATGGTACACTATTGTATTAGACTTATAGAGTATTGTGTTTTATTCTAAGTCCCACTACCACAGGACCGGTCCCAGTTGCAACTGGTGTACAACCGGTTGTAGGACTGCAAACAACTGGAAATATCAGTCTTTATCAGTTCCAGTCCTGTTGCCTCCAAACAGGGTGAAATGACCAGACCAGACCAGACTTTTAAACTCTAACATAATCTGCAACATCAGTGATTTTGACCCGGTTCAGTGCCAACAAGCATAAAAATATATGCCTTACTGATTTATACGAGCCATTCTTAAAATGCTTATAACTTTCCCAAATCTCAACCATTTTTCAAGATTGGACCACCAATAGAATCACCTAGATGAGTACTACCCATGTATAGGCAACCGGTCCTGGACCGGTCTTTCATTTTTCTGCACAAGTTAGGCAACTGCAACTGGACTGGCCTGAACCTGACTGAGGCAACTGACAATCAAGGTCTGGTCTTGTTTGGTCTGGTTGTGGTCTTTTTTTGGTCTTGCAACTGGAAAGTCTGGTCCTGGACCAGTCTTTCATTTTTCCGCACAAGTTAGGCAACTGCAACTGGACCGGCCTGAACCTGACTGAGGCAACTGGCAATCAAGGTCTGGTCTTGTTTGGTCTGGTTGTGGTCTGGTTGTGGTCTTTTTTTGGTCTTGCAACTGGAAAGTCCGGTCCTGGACTGGTCTTTCATTTTTCTGCACAAGTTAGGCAACTGCAACTGGACCGGCCTGAACCTGACTGAGGCAACTGGCAATCAAGGTCCGGTCTTGTTTGGTCTGGTTGTGGTCCAGTTGTTGTGATCTGGTTGTGGTCTGGTTGTGGTCTTTTTTCGGTCTTGCAACCGGACTTTTAAACTCTAACTGGATGTGTATACTAGATGTACCAGATGGGCACAGTACCAGTTGGTATACCTTGTATGCACCAGATAGCATATCATTCCTCATCGGCCTACTCATCTCCATTGCACCCTATCCCTTGTCGGCCCACTCATCTCCATTGTGCCTCATTGTCCGGCCCACCCATCTCCATTGCACCCTATCCCTTGTCAGCCCACTCATCTCCATTGTGCCTCATTTTCCGGCCCACCTGTCTCCATTACACCCTATCCCTTGTCGGCCCACTTGTCTCCATTGCACCTCATTTACCGGCCCACCCATCTGCATTGCACCCCATCACCTCGGCCCACTCGTCTCCATTGCACACTGCCATTCATCATCTATTATATAGTACATTGCTATACTACCATCTATACTATATACCACAAGCCCATCCAGTTGCATCAGGTACACACCACCCTCGGCCCACTCATCTATCATGGTACAATTATTGCCATGGACCCACGTGGGCTGGCCTGTCTCTATTGGTACATTGTCACCCTTGGCTGTCCGTCTCATACGGGTGAATTCACTGAAGGGGCTCATAGAGTGGAGATATGACAATTCTACAATTGTGACTCATTGGGACACTTTTTTGACTCTGAGTTTAACAACTGTAATCTTTATTGTTCTGATGTTTCATGCTTCCTCCCTTGACTTTAATCATTGCTACTAGTCTCATAAACATATTTTCTATCAATCTGGTACATTTCTCCTTGAAAATATTTCCCTCCTCTTCTCCAAATCTCTTCTGTAGCTCAAATAGCCCCTGTAGATGATTTTGATATTTCCAGTGATGTCCAATAGGGTTGATGGTTATGAACTATGTTGTTAATGATAACAAAGTAATATTATGGTCTTTAAATCATTTTGTGACCAACTTTGAGGTATATTTGATGTCATTATCCTTTACTATGATAATTTCTTCTTAATTAATATCCAACTTATAGGTGCTTCTGAGTAGATATCATTCTATTATGAAAAGTACATCACTCTACACATATCTGCCCCTCTACCACATATTGAGTTTACTTAGTTTTACTTCATACAGTCTCCATACTATCAAATTATCCTCTATCAACTTATATGTTTTGTAAGATTTTCTTACCTCAAGTCATTTCCCTTTAATTTCCTATATAAATATAATCATATATTATTTATTTTTGTCTCATATTACCAGGTGAAACATTCCTAGACATAAGCAGTCCAATAGCACTGGTGCTTGAAGTAGAAAATAGTACCTGCCATATGAGCCTCTATAAGCAATAGCTGTTCTTCCATGTTACAGCCTTAACACTGACTGTAGCAAGAGTGGCCCTAACAGTATGAGTGATGACATTAGTGTATACCATGAAGCTAATGAATTTGACTCAAATAGCTTTAGGAGCTTTAAAAACATACTGAAGTCTTGTATTAATTAAGAGAAGATTATCATAGTAAAGGATAATGACATCAAATATACCTCAAAGTTGGTCACAAAATGATTTAAAGACCATAATATTACTCTGTTATCATTAACAACATAGTTCATAACCATCAACCTTATTGAACATCACTGGAAATATCAAAATCATCTACAGGGGCTATTTGAGCTATAGAAGAGATTTGGAGTAGAGGAGGGAAATATTTTCAAGGATAAATGTACCAGATTGATAGAAAATATGTTTATGAGACTAGTAGCAATGATTAAAGTCAAGGGAGGAAGCATGAAACATCAGAACAATAAAGATTACAGTTGTTAAACTCAAAGTCAAAAAAGTGTCCCAATGAGTCACAATTGTAGAATTGTCATATCTCCGCTCTATAAGCTCCGTTTCCCACGCCACATAGCCCAGATTCACGCCAGAAGGTAGAACTACCAAACGTGTCTGCAGTGCCACATTATATTCCCACACTCTGACTCACCATAATGCAATTACATGAAACTGGATAAACATTGTGACACTTTTTTGAGCCACTGTATGTGGTAGGGTCATCAGGCATTTGATGCTCTAGATTATCAGGCATAGCTGCAAATATATCAGTGAGGTGGGTAAGCTCCTCCTCAGAGAGAAGTGCTGCGAGGGCATCCTCATTGAGGGAACTGTCCGTGAAGAGAGTGTTAACCCGATCAGCCATAGTAAGAGACTCTATGACCGTGCATTGGGTAGAGGACACGAAAGGCTTACCCTCTGCAGCACAACGTCATTTGAACAGATTGGAAACACATGCAGAATGATGAGGTACCTTGGGCATAGGAGGTGAGGCTGGAGTTACAGGAGCGTCAACATCAGGTATCTCTTCAATGGACACCAAAGGATGTGAGATGGGAACCGCGACAGGCGGGGCAGGTGAACCACATTGATGCGATTCTATGAAGGAAATGTGATAAGAGACGAAAACATTGTGAGTGGCTCGATGATAGCAATGATAGGCTTTCAAATCAAGAGAGTACCCAATGAGGACACACTTGACGGAACGACTGTAAACTTTTGGGTTATGCTGATTTTGAATAAGTACAAAAGCGCAACAGCCAATCTCATGGAGGTGAGAAAGATCAGGACATGAGCCTATTCAGCGTTCGAATGGTGTGTGTCCTGCTTGTGACATAACAGGAGTATGATTGGAAAGATAGCATGCTGTTATTATGAACTTGTCCCAATGATTGATGGGAACATTGCAGGCAGAACGCATCACATGAGCCTTTCCCATCAACATCCGATGTAAGCATTCTACACGTCCATTCTGAGCTGAAGTGTAAGGAGCCATTCTCACATAGCCTCAGTCTTCAGTTCACCATTGTCGGATCAGTAGATACCAATCCATAGGCCTGTTTTGACCTTGCGGGTGAGAGCCCAGGCTTATAGTGTGGGAAAAGCATCTGGCTTAGCAGCGAGGGGGATAGCCCACACGTAGGAAGAGAAATCATTGATAAGGTCCATGATGTATTTATTACCAGACACTAATACAGTATCAGGGTGCTCCATAAGGTCCACATGAATGATCCCCAACTTCCTACTAGCCCTATCACCTGTTCATACCTTCGGGACATTAGTTCTCGTCTGTTTGCCAAGGATACAACTGTCACATTTGGGAGGAATGGCAGAAAGGTTAATGGGCATACCAACAGCATTACCAGAGTGTGCAAGGTCATAGACCGCACAGTAGCTGGTGTGTCCCAAACAATGGTGCCAGGACTGGAGGTCTGGAAGCTGTTGGGCAACGTAGGTGTGTTCTGCCGACAGTTGACTGCCTGAAAGGGCATAGAGGTGACAGGACATGAGAGTCCCTGAGAGCATATGAGTGCCACTGCATGCCTGAACCCAGCAGTTTGAGGCATCAAAGGAGGCGATATGACAATGGGCTGCGCAGAGAGCAGAGACAGATACAAGGTGAACAGTCACAGCAGGGATATAGAGAACATTGTTGAGTGTGATGTGAATACCTCTCACAATGACAAGGCATAAGGTGCCGATGCCCATAGCCTGAATGGAAGAGCCACCTACACCATTAATGGCACAGGGGGAATGGGCTGCAGAGTGTAGAAATCTCTGTCATTGTTACTAATGTGAACAGAGGCTCCACTGTCAAGGAAGAGAGGGACGATGGAAGGATCAACAATGGTGCATTTGCATTGGTTGGGTGCCTTGTAGGTAATACCTGCGAAATCAATAGGGTGCATGCACTTGCCCCAGTCAAGATTCATCTTGAGTGAACTGATGGATGCGATCAAAGTCATGTACTCATCCTCCTCTTTGGCAGACAGTTCATGGATGAATTCAGGGGTGATGGAGTTGGAGGCAAGACCAGTGAACTCCATGGAAGGCTCAGAAGGCTCTTTGGGCTCTGAGGCCGAAGCAATGTAGATGGCATGGTTGGTTTCACTGTTGAGAAGGTATGCACGGCTGTTGGTGTCATAACAAAGGCTGCCAGGTTTGCCTGTGGATGCTGCTGGTTTGGAGGTGGAGGTTGCAGGTTTGCTGCTTTTAGCATCACGCGCCTCACGAGTAACGTGTCTACATGCCATGAACTCCTCACACTTCCCTTCCATAGCTCCTCCTTTGCTGAAGCAGTCCTTCGTAGGATGGCTAGAGTTCCCGCAAGCACCACAAGGCAAGTGCGGTGCACATTGACGATTTCTTCACTGTTAGGAGCACCAAGGGCACTATAGACACTTTCAAAATCAAACTGCGCACCAAATGGACTGTCTCTGATCTTGGTGAAGTGTGTTTTTGCCTGGGTATTGCTCTTGATCGTGATCACATGTCTTGTATTATTTGACTTTCTCAAACTGCGCTTATTGATCGTGTTATTCATCAGTTTGGTCTCAAAGATGTGGTTCCAGTCACCACACCAATGGAATCTGGACTTCATCTCTCTTGTCGCACCCATGCATCCTCTACGGACGCACAATGTGAATTAATGTCTCGCATGCCTTATTGATTGCTTGTCGGGTCACTGATGTATCTTGCCATTGGTACACATCCAGATATCGCACACACAGTGCAACAACTCTGTCATCATCTCGACTGCTATGGCCCCATTCACTGGGACACTGCAAAGTGCATTGTCCAATATCTGAAAGGCTCCCATGATCTCCAACTTGTCCTTGGTGGCGACCATCCCACACGCTTGATGGGTTACACTGACAGCGATTTTGCAAACTGTCCTGATACCCATTGATCAGTGAGTGGCTACTGCTTCATGCTTGGCACAGGTATGGTCACCTGGAGTGTGCGTCAGCAAAAGACCATCTCCCTCTCTATGTGTGAAGCCGAGTATGTCGCTGCCTCTGATGCCGCAAAAGAACTCACTTGGATCCGCACGCTGCTCCGCAAAATCGATTTCACTCAACCTACTGCTACACCCCTCCTATGCGATAACACTGGCGGCATCACTCTATCTGAGGACACCTCTTACCACTCCAAAGTTAAACATATCGACATCAATGTTCATTCAATTCGTGAGCACGTTGCTCTCAGTCAGCTGAAACTACACTATGTCAGGTCAATGAACAACTCAGTGGACATCTTCACCAAATCCTTACCTCGCAAGGACTTTGAGTGCCTGCATGCATCCCTGGGTTTGCAGTGAGGAATTGAGGAGGAGTTTTGGTGCTTATCGCGTCGAGGAGGAGTATTTGTGCTAGAATGCACGCGATTGACATGATAAGCGGAGTATGGACTTAGGAATTCTAACTACCTATATATGTTTGTTCATGTCGTCTTTTCCCCTCAGTCTGTTCCATCACGACTGAGGGTGAGTTCTTTGTATCATTCGGACCGTACTTAGATACTGACAGACACTCATAGGCTAACACAGTGTTTAGGTACTTACTTAATACAGTCTGTTCCATCACCACTGAGGGCTAACGCAGTGTTTAGTTTTAACATAGAAGCAACTGAGGAAGAGCCACACTAGGTACGAAAGGTAAAAATGAACGTGCTTAGGTAATCTACATATAACGGATGGAGTGAGTGTTAGAATATCCAATTGTGTGCTGCAGGATTGCTAGTAGCTACCCAATCAGCTGCAAGTAGAAATTGTGCACTGCAAGATGGCTACCTCATTGGCTGCTGCATTGGCAATGAATATTGTGGGACAGCTCCCAGACCATGTGGCACTGGATTATGGACAGCAGGATTGTCATTACCTTGATCAGCAACAAATCCTGCAGGATAGCTCCCAGATCATCCACTTTGTTCCTGGAAAAGGTAAGGTGTCTAATAAAGTAGTAAAGTAGCACCATAGCAACGTAGACTGGAACACAGACTCACCTTGAGAAGGGACACTAGCATGTTGAAATGCATTGCCAGAAGCCACACAAGAGGCTACCCCTGGTATGGTTTGCGACCCCCAAACCTCGACCCCTTGGAAAGCTCCTGCCGAGCCTGCGGCTCGGCGTCCCCTTGCCATGACCATATTTCCCAACACAGACCCGGACGTGTACCCGTAGACCGCCGGACATTCGAATTCCCAGACTTTGGGACTGCGGATATATCCGCCGTGGTGCCGGAGGGGCGGTTTCAGTGACCTTTTAACCAGTACATAATTCTAAGTCCTGGAACACACATTTTGTTGATCGATTCTCAATACCCAAGGTCCAAGGCCATAGACATGGATTCGGTGCAACCACCCCATATACCAATCACTGTCTTCACTGGATTTCTCGGCGCAGGAAAGACCTCCATCATTTTGTCACTCCTTCCGCTACTTCCAAAGGATTATAAAGTGGTTTTGCTCAAGAATGAGTTCGGAGACGTCCAAGGTGTGCATAGCTCGCTGCGACCGCCGTGGCCTTGGAGGGAATGTATAATACCTTTTACAGTGGATAGCCAGTTGGCTAAACAGTCCAGTTTGACTGCCGTCAGCGAGATTTTGAACGGTTGCATGTGTGTCTACAATTCACGATCATCTTACTGCATTTCCTAATCGACCGTATCACGTATAGGTGCTGCGTACTCGTCGGCCAGATGGAAACAGCCCTTCGCGAGATCCGAGGTACCTGCAGTCCGACATGATAGCTTAACTTTATAGCACTTACATTCATCAGATAAATACCGCCCTGACCGAATAATCATTGAATGCTCGTAAGTTCATCCAGACTTCACTAGCTCTTTCTCATTCGTCATGGAGTCAGAGGATCTGCTTTTCCTGCCACATTGGCGTTCCAGATCCGTGAGCTTGAGCGACAGACAATCAACGACCTTCGACTTGACGCGATAGTCACTGTCATTGATGCCGAGAACTTCACGGGGTACGAAGATACGTCTCCCACAGCCAAGATGCAGGCAAGCTACTCAGATATCATTCTTATCGTACGTATATTTCTCATGATAATGAAGCGATCTTATCCAAGTGCCTAGAACAAGCACGAGCACGTCGATGAACACGCCCTAGACATACTGATCGATAATCTTAACACCCTGAATCTCGACACTCCCAAGATCAAATGTAATGGTCGCAACGGCGTGGACCCAAACATTCTTTTTGGAATCGACTCCAAACTCTTCAGAGATCCAATTCCCCATGATATCGAAGATCGTCATGATGAAGTGAAGATACTCACGGCATACCGGGGATTCCTGCCGATGTGCCAAAACCATGAACATCACGATAGAGAATCATGCACCTCGCATATGGAGGTGGATGTGGATAAGGGTCTGCTCGAGAGTGCTCTCGCCTCTCTAAACAAGGAGAGTGTTTGGCGAGTCAAGGGATTTGTCCGCTTAGATTCTGCGATTTGGATCTTGAACTGGGCATTTGGTCGGTATGACCTCACACTGTTGAAAGGAGATACATCTTTTATGCAAGATGCATCCATAAGGCTGACCATCATGGGAGATGAATACGAGTTAAATCGCAAACCGATTCCAGTGGCGGTGACGAAGTTTTGTGCCGATCTCCAGGCTCAAGTGAAGTAGATTAGAGTACGTATCACGTGTCTAATTGAAATTTGACTACCGCCGACGAGAAGAGATAAGATTGGAGAACGTTTTCTTCAGCAGTTTCTCACTGCACCACGCATGTTTCCAGGACAATGCATGTTCTTGAGCGATGATGTTCTCCTATGTCTTTTCGACAGGTCAGTTGGTCAGAGTTATACTAGGACAAGGAGTACTGACAGCGCAACCGTAGCATCCTCCTTGTTTCATCTCCGGGCCACGGACGATGAACACAATGTCACAAATAATGTGCCCATCCATCCAAAACATATTGCGTGGTCACCACAACCATCATCAGCACAAGAACAAAAACCTTGTGACACTTTAAAATCCTCGCCGAGTGATAATAGATTTTACACCCCAGAAATGCTTCAAGTCCTTTCTAGCGACGACTTGTATTGCATCCTGGGCGTCCCCAGGTCCCTAACAATCGACAAAGTGACCATAAGACGCGCTTATCTTTCCCGAAGCAGGGCTTGTCACCCAGAGTATGTTCCTCGTCGCTTCTAGTAGCATCTCATTCTCACTCGCACTCAGCAAATTTCCCGGAAATCCGGATGCGACGTCTGCCTTCCAAAAAGTCTCTGTTGCATACGATGTCCTCAGCAATCCATCCTCGAAACGCACTTATGACTCCCGTCCTGCACACTCACACCCCGAATATGACTTCTTTGCCCAGTCCTCGCCTCATGCAGACGAAACATTGAAAGGTGTCCTCTTGAGCGTATTCAACGAATTTCTCGAAGGTGATTTCGAGATGATACGCGCATTACTCAGTAAGTACCACCTGCGTGCCTTAATCACATGCTCATGTTTCTACCTTCAGGGGCCATAGGTGACCTAAATCCATCACTTGAATTGGGTGACGACAGCATAGACTCTGTTCTTTCGGTCCTCCTGATTGTCCGCGAACGCGTCCTCAGTAAAGGATTCTGTTATATAATGTATGATTAATCTAACATCGTCAACAAATAGCTTGCCGCACCTGTGTCATTGCCCTCCACGGAGAACTGTGTCGCGCCCTCGAGATACAAAGCGCCTTCCGCCAGCTTTCTTACTTTGATATCGTTGGTAGATCACGGCTCACTATCCAACTAACACGCATCACCATCTCCCTACCTGTCACTCTCGAAAACGCCATGCAGGCTCAGTACACCAATCCCGCCTCTGCTCATCCTATGCACCTTGACCGCGACAAGAACATAAATAAGTTCGCGCTGCTGCCCCGGCGTGTCGTTCTTCTCATCAGGGGTATCGACGTGGTTCTGGACCGTATGGAACGGATTCTTGGATAGACTTTGCATTCTTCAGACACTGATTTTACTGACAGTTTTATCTGCGCGTTGCATCTTGTTTCAACATTGTATCCGAAAGATGACCATCCCTTCCTCCCTGCTGATCTGCGCAGACTACTTTCATAAATAACACTCCTGACATTCTGCCTCATGTATGTACTCATACCACACGCCATTAATATTGAAATGATCAAAGCAATCATCCTACAACGCATAATCGTACATTCTCCCACATATTACTGTTCCAACATGAGGATAAAATAGGTGGATTGCGGACTTGACTAGACGAGAGGGACAGAACAACGACGAGGACGAGGACGAAAATGTAGAAAGGCCCGAATCAAAACGTAGAATTTGAACAAAGAACCATTTTAGGTTCATAAAAAGGAATAAGAATCTCAAAAAGAGAGCCTCATGAGAACTGTCCTCAGCGTGAAAGCTGAGAGACGGAGAAAAGAACGAACAACCACAATACATGGATAATGTGATTAGCCTTGATGCGCGAACGACATAGACCTCTGACTCTGTGATAGAGTTCAGTAGCAGCCAGTGGAAAGACAGTATCAACGACTAACGACATTCATCCACACCTGATTACCATGAGCGGGTACGATCTCTTCAAGCATGTATGAATCTGACGATGGCTGGCACCCGTAAGTCCCATTTGGCTGCGCTGCCGCCGCAAGCAGGTGACTGTAACCCTGTGGGTCCTGACCAGCGTCTCCACTGGTAGCTCCGGCGTCGCTGTGAGGGCCAGAAACAGTACCGGAGGCAGCGCTCATCGGATTCTCAGGGTAGAATGGGTAGAATAGCCCAGGGGGTACCTCTGCAAGCTTGTCCTGTGTAGTACCGTTACCCACAGATCCTTGAAGCCCTTTAACAGGGTTCGTGCTTACAGTGGCACCACGCGGAAGCGGACCGTAAACACCGGGCCCGACACCGCCATTTGAGTAGGGCGGGTGTGACATCGTGGGAGTCCCCGGATGCACGCGCAATTGCTGTTGACCACTCAACGCTGGCGACGAGAGCATCCCGGGTGAATCCGTCTCCCAATCGAGCTCAGAAAGCAAGACAGGATCTTTGGTGGGTCCAACTGCGCGGAGGTTGACGTTGAGAACCTTCTCAGCGAGCTTGGAGATAAGAGGGTGTCCGCCGTTCAAGTCCTTTCGTTCCCAACGCCAACGGAAGCGTGGAAGCATGTCAAGTGCCATCCAAACGTCTTCAATCATCACCTGGCGTGAGAGACGCTCGCAGTGAGACATGTGACCGTAGAGGATGACCATTGCCGCGATATGGAGAGGTATGGGAGAAACGAAAAAGGCGATGTCGGGAAAACGAATGAGCTGATTGTGGACGATGATGATGTTGTGTGACGTGACGATAGCTTTAATATGGTGAATGAATCATAAATTGGCAAACGGCACATGCTGAGAACATACCATCGACGAGTGCCTTCGAACGGTGGTTGTAGTCGAGTTCCTTCAGACTGAACAGGGCACGAAGAAGTAAGATCCTCGATATGCCAAATTTGAGCAATGTCAGTCCTTGATCTTCTGTAATGTCCTGGACTAGCTTCTGTCGCCTCTCCAAAGGCCAGTCTTCAGTTCCTCCAAAGTACCACTTGTAGCTATCGGGGAGCTGTCTCCTGAATTCAAGCATGCTCTTGATGATCCTCGACGCGTGCCTCATGATGGTATCAGCACTCTGCCGTGAGGGAGCATAAAGGGAGTTGATGATGTCCGCTTGTATTTCGGCGATGGGGTGGGAAAGAAGGAAATGTTCAGAGAAATCAGCATTCTGGCCCTTGAGTCCGTGTGTGGGGCGAGGCGTATTGGAGTCATAGGGAGCAATGGCAAGGGGACGTCCGAGAAGAATGGAAGTGCCTCGGTCATGCACCATGACAGTGCCCCAAAGCCGGATGCGTAGCTGACACTCTTCATCTGTAAAAGTGTTGGGCTGCGCTGTAGGATCATGATGCAGACCAAGTTCGATTGAAAGGCGAACAAGACTTCCAACTAAGCGCCAAAGAGAGCGGCCTTGTCGCTGATAATCGATGACAGTATTAAAACCCGCCATGGAAAGTTAGAATGTACATACCTCGGTGTACAGATACCAATGCAACAAGAGCAGTGCCTGGAGACTGGAGATCGTGACACGTAGGTGAGGCTTGACGGCCAGCGCACGCTCGAAAAATTCATCGTGCTCAGGCCATATAGTAGGGAGCAGCTTCTTGGTATTGATCGGACTATCGCTGGGCGTCTTTTTGTCCTTATCAGTGATACTCCCTTGGTGATTCAACTCGCTCAACGTCCCGAGTGCTAGAATGAGGTACATGCTGCAAATAAAGCCTGGATCATGTTGGACATTCTCCCCGTCGTAAAGCGCATTTAACTTGTGCTCGAAGTCTGACCGGAAGAAAACAGGGCGATGGACGTTGAGGTGGTTGAAGTAAACATCAACGATCTTGTTCGTCAACGAGCGATCCTTGGGCATCCATAACGTCAGTGTGGAGGTAGATATCGTAGAAGAGCTACCAGCGTTGCTGGTTGCCACAGAAATAGAAATCCATTTTGTAAGATCACGGGGCATCGATTGTTCCGTGATGCCACGATCACGCCCCGATGATAAGCCATTTGAGCCAACTGCAAGATCTTCCTTGTCACCTGAACCCAGGTGACTGTCGTTCACGATGAGAGGGTGAACGCCGAAGCTCTTGGCCAGTGCCTATCAGTGAAAATAAATTATGAGCGCACGAACGTCGCACAAAAAAAAGACCAACCCTCGTAGTTGACATATCCAAAGACTGCGGATCTTGACCTTTGACTTCAACATTGGCCGTAGCGGCTATAACTGGAGGCGGAACTGGATGTGGCTGCTGTGGCTGTGGCTGCTGTTGTACCTGGGGCGGGGCCTGCATATGCTGTGGAGGGGGAGGGGGAAACCCAGGATGAATAGGTCCGTAAGCGCCAGGGGGTCCTGGCATCGGCATATGCGACGGGTACCCATGCGGCATAGGTACTCCGTAAGGGTATGCGGGGTGAACGAAAGGAGGCCCGTAGATCGCTCCGGGAGGAGGGCCACTTGGTTGCTGTGGGAATTGTGGACTCTGTTGAGCGAATTCAGGGGCGGGGTGACCGTCGATCTCGATGCCCTCCCTACGACATATCTCGTCGAGGTTGGCCATACTGAAATCAGGAATATGACGTTTCAAGAGGGCATCGCATTGAGCGATCTGGCGCTCAATAAACTCTGTGTGACCTCTAAGAGTGAGGGTCTGCCTATGTCTGTCCTCCTGCTGGCAAGGGACACCGGCAGTCGCGCACGCTGTACATTTAGGATGTTTCGAGTCGCACTGTAGAATTCATCGCTGTGTCAGAAGAGAAGCTGAACTGGTGGACGGAGATTTGCGGTCGGTGTCTACCGACGGGACTTGCCTTAATTTTCTTGCTCCTGCATCGTGCGCAAGCCTCATGGGAGCGTCTGAGTCGTCTTGGTTCAGATGGTGAGCCAGCGTCATCAGAATTTGTGTCCGCCTTTCGTCCTCTCTTCTTGGAGGTTGTCGGCGCCTGTTGCTGATGAGGCTGATTAGGCTGTTGAAGCTGCTGTTGTTGTTGATTTGGGTCCATATGGAGGGCCGAATGAAGAGATGATGGCACAAGATTGAGGTCAGTGTGCGGAGGCAGGATGTGAGTCATCTTGCTCGCTGTGCTGGACGATGAGCAGGGCCTATGGACACCTGTCGTTCGTTGTTCAGCACGAGCTCAGCGCGCTAAGTACTTGGCTAATCATCCTCCGTGCTTTGTGGAAAATGCCATAATATTCCCACGTACTTAGCTAAGTTGTGTATGACATATTTCTAATATAATTTCTAATTTCATACATGTCTTGCTCTCATCGTCGGGAACCATGCCCTCACCTTCATCGCTCGGAGCCATGCACCACCAAAATGCATCAGCCTACACTCTTGCTACTGTTCATCCTGCTGATCCTGAAATTATGGAGTTTGCAGACGATAGAGCTCCCCTCCTTGCACCAGATTCCGAAGCTGGCTCGATTTATGGAGCCACTCCTACACATTCGCAGGCACCCCATACATCCTCCCCAAGATTATTACTCAAGGCAGCCATCAGGATGGCAGCTGTGTTTATACTCAGTACGATTTTCTTGGGTGGAACTCTTTGGATGACTCTTCCCACCCTTGACGAGTATGTCCCTCGAACTTCCTTCTTGTTTAGCATATCTTATCGAATAGCAGAGCCGACCGGCCGTCACTTCGTATACCGAAATCGTTTGCTCAACTACAGGCTCTCAATGCCATTTTGAAAAAATACCGTGACATCTACCCGTTCCGTATCGTCATATGTTATGCCATAACATATTTATTGTGAGGTCTGTTCTCTTCGTGAAGTAGACAATCTGACATTTCCCCTAGCCTGCAAGCGTTTTCTCTCCCGGGGTCGATGTATCTATCTATACTTGGTGGAGCGGTATGGGGTGTGCCGCGCGCGCTTCCACTTGCTTGTACATGTGTTGCTACTGGTGCAACTTTGTGCTACTTCATCAGCGCTGCGTTTGGCCCTGCACTTCTCACCGTACCAAAGTGGAAAGCCCGTTTAGACAAATGGTCGGACAAGATACGCGCACAGAAAGACAACATCATATCCTTTTTAATTGTCCTCCGCATTGCTCCCCTCCCTCCCCATTGGGTTGTCAACGTAATCTGTCCCCACGTCGGCATTGGTATCGTGCCCTTCTGGATCAGTACATGGCTGGGTATCTTCGGCGTAACTGTCATACACACGACGATTGGGGGTGGTCTAGACGAGATGACATCTGCTGCGGATTTCCATCTCATTTCGTGGCGCAACTTCTTCCTGTTATCCGCGGTGGTGGTGGGCGTCCTCATACCGGTGGGTTTGCGTCACTATTTCAAGCGCGAGATTGCTTCCGTGGCCGATGTGGAGCAAGGAGGGTTGGAAGAAGAGTTTTCTGAAGAGAGCGAGGATCACATCCTGGCGGCCGGTCCAAGAGCTCGAGTCAAGAAAACGAGAGCAGCACCATTGGTTGAGCTTTCCGACGAAGAGACTGATGTATACACTGAAGACGAAGACGATGTCATTCTGGAAGCAGGGCCAGCCATTGTTATCAAGGCATCCGAGGAGCCCGCACAACAAGGTGGTAGCAGTAGACGTATTAACTTCCTATAGCATGATGGTGCGCAGTTTCGCAGTGTGTATTGGTACTCCTACCGTTTTCTCCCCATGCCATCTGCTAATCACATTGGTAGTTCTATATTTAGATTGTATCTGGACTGTACAAGTAATATGTATACGTGTGCCATTATCTGCTTATCAGCCAAATAGCTGCGTCTATATTTCATGCGAGGCACAAGATTTTGAACCGTTGCAACATTGTCGTGACGTAGCCCCTTGCGATGCACCACTGTATCGATGTCTCATATCACCATCAGTTCCTCCCCATACGAGCTTCTGATGTCAAGGCGAGTACAGTTCCCTGAGATATTTGAGTTTGGATAATTTCAGCCACAACACGGTATCTGAACACCAATATTTGCAGGGATCGCTACTAAGTATCTGCATGAGTTTTGACCATGATCTAATCTGGCAGATGTCTTGGGGTAAAACGTCTCTGGAATATTCTGGCTGTGTGATACCTTGAGTTAACGGTGGTGAGCGTGTAGTTGCCCCAAGTTTTGCTAGCCAGTGCTCACAGCATAGGTACGTCCAATGTTATTTCTCAAGAAGCACACCTTTGCTGAGCTCACCTGGCGTTGTCATGCTCATTGCCTCATGGATGTATGCTACAATTCAGGCGCTTGTCGCGCGTCCCGAGGGATCGAATCTGGCCTGAGATATACGGTGTTGACAGATATCGTCTAAAATGGTCAGTCACGGTTCAACAAGCGGAAGGAACTTGCTCGATCGCTGCATTGCATAGATGAGGCGACAGGGACCCACGGACTGCAAGCTTGCAATTCTCGCTGCCTGTGTTATTCCCCGCTGCCTGACAAGGCATGTCTTGACCCTGCTATGCTATTTTTTGCAAGAACAGTGGAACGGGGTTGATCATGACGATCGTGATGCCAGATCTACATTTATATGATTGACCCGCACCAAACTGCGTTGATGCAGGCGGGCAGCTTTAAATTTGAAGGTAACGAACTCATGTGTGTATACAGTTAAAGTTCATCCTGGGACGTGGTTGGAACACGACCAGCACCCCCTGCAGATCGCGAACTTCAACAATTTAGGCGATTTAAACCGCTAATGGACGCTACAGGACTCATACCCCTGTGCTGTTTCCCTGAGACGGCATGACAGGAACATAGCTTCTCGCCCCTTCATTTCTCTAGCAACAGATGCTACAAAGACCCTGAAGTCAAGATTATCACGGACGTGCTACTTCAGATACCACTCTTCGCGTCGAATCCTAAACGCAAATATACCGATTTCGGCATCGGGACTCCTTTGCCACGGGATACCCCCAAGCACTCGTACGGCAAAACCTCGGGCGCCTGAAAGCCTCATTGCAGGGACTGAAATAACAGGATATTTCGGAACTTAACGATTGTCTAGGCATCTAGAGTGATCGCCGGGAGTGTTCTCCATAGTTGTCGGGTTAAGCACCGATATGGTCAAGCTCGAGACGTTGCAATGCATAGCCTGGGCAAAGCCAGGGCCCCGGCGGTTCGATGACACAGTGCCAACAGGCCAATCCGACCGAAAATAAGAGTCTAATGCAAGACTAACCCTACAGTTGATATATATCACATTCCATTTCAGCGAACGCAGCTCAATATCCAATTTAAAGCGATTCCCAAATCGAAGCGACTTGTGGAGGCACGAGGACCGAGACAGACTGCTCTCGACAGGAATCTGTGCGTGGAAAGGAGAAACAGCCATGATGATTAATTAGTAGTAGACCGCAAAGGGTCAAGCATTTCTGTTCCTGATTTTACAGAATTGACCAAATGTGGTATAAGGAAATCGGATTGTTCTCGCAAATTTCCGAAGTATATGTGAGGTCGCCTTAGCTGCCTTGAGGTTTCATGATGTGCATTCGCTCCACACACATTGGGTTGGAGGCAAGGCTCAACGGCGTGGGTTGCGATTGGGCCGAGTACGTTCAAGTGGAGATTGTCAGTATGAGGCATACCTGAGGCACGGCAAAAGCCGATGAAGCCAGTTCTCGCTGAGTGGAATTAAATAGAGAATTAATGAGAATTAATCATCAATATAATTTCACCAATCGCTAGCAGCATCACCGGAAGACCGTACGATGACGAGTGAGATTTCGCGGATGGGAAGCGGAGAAGACAGCAGGAAATAGGCTAGGAAATGAATATTTTTTAGAGAATGTGGCAATTGAAAATACGAATTTGAATGATAAAAAAATAATAAAGATTGAAAGTCCGACGGGCCACGAGCTGAGCACAGGCCAACCGAGCATTCGCTTCATGGTGTGAAGCGCCGTCTGCTTCCCACTGTGACTGCCAGCATCTCCTCAGCTGCACGCTATCCCAAACAGCGTCCACTGCGTTTAACAGTGCCCTCGTCGTAGGCGCTACCGCCAACGACGTTACAGAACACGCCGTGCTCGCTGTCACCGTCGTAGAGCTCATTAACTTGCATTACCCATCTTGGTGCAAGCCTACGACCTTGCATTATGGCCGATCGCATGCCCCCGTACCAAATGAATTCCCAGAATATGATACAAAACTTCATATCCCAGCAGCATATGCAACAGCAGTCTCAACAGCAACAGCAGCAGCAACAACAAGACTCTCAGATGGTCCCCGGGCTCCCTAACCCCGAACATAGTCGTATATGGACTCAAATGCAGAACAACTATCGAGCCCAGCCCAATGGTGACGCAAACTCCGCTCAGATGAATTCACAAGTGAGTTTTTCCTTCAATCTTCTAAAGTTATGTCCTCCCCTTCTGCGACATTTGCATTCGCTCACAGGACCCACCCCCACTCATGTCACTGATGGTCGGTTTGGGCACTGTTCTCGTCTAATCGATCACCGTATCTGTTATCATAAATTATACTATTCTGAGATTCATGCTTCCCAAGTCCAGTCAAGTCGATGCCTTGTTCAGGTCCAGTTTCCGTAATTACGAGTGCTGACTCCAATATATCAGATGGCAGATCTCGCTCGAAACCAGGGGCTCGGTCATGTCCACTCACAAGGTCCCTTGGTCCAACAGATTCAGCAGCAATTCGGTCTTACATCTGCCCAGCGTGTCCCTCCCTCTGCCTCGTCATTCCATGACCCGCAGTCCTCCAATCCTCCATCTTCTATCATACCACCCAACTTTTCCTCTATGTCTATGAATACCCCACAAATGAAACCAGGCAATCCAATCCAGGCTCTGGCTAGCCGTCCGCTGCACCTCATGGATCGTCCTCCTAATCAACAAAACCAGCATCCGCCTCAGTCCGCAATGCCACTTCATATGCAGCAACAGATGGGCGCACAGCCAGGCTCTAGTCCGCCGAATCCCTCGGACATGTTTTCATCTTCCAATATGACTAACGTTGATGCAATGCACGGTTCTCCGCATCTGGCAGCACAACCTCTCGGGGCCCAAATGGGCCATCCGAACATGAGGGCGGCACCAACTCCGAAGATACCTACCCTCCCAGAGCTGATGCAAAGGAGGGAGTATTTGCAATCAGCCATAAATAACGTTGAGCAAAGTATCCAAACCGTACTCGCGCAAACGAGAGGCTTCCCCGATGAAGCATGGACGGCGAAGTTGGAAAAGATGCGTGCGGAGCTCCACAACCGCAAGACTCTCTTCCTCAGAGTTAACCAGGCTATCCAGCTGGCTTCAAATACCCCCGGCATACTTGGAGGAAATTTAGCACATTTGTAAGTCAGGTCAGCATAAGGTTGAAGCTTCCTATTTACGCATCGTAGAGGTACAATGGCCTCTCCTGCTGGTCGACCAGGTGGTATCCAGGGTGGCGGAGCACCTCAGCAACCGTGGCCACAGTCGTCCAGTCCCGCTCCAAATTTTGGAATGAACCCTGGGGCTAGCGGTCCTTCGCAGATTCCAACGTCAGGTCAGGCCCATCCAATGAATTCACAACTGTCCGGACAGGGTGGTCAAATGCAACGCCAGGGTGCGGTACCCCCCCGTTCTGGCCCTACTCCCCAACAGATTCCTACGGGCATGCCCAATATGATGTCGCAGAACATGGGTCCTCAATTCAATCCCCAATCCGTTGCTAATGGTCAGATCCCGAATAGAATGGTCAACTTATCGACACTCGGCGTCTCTCCTCTTGACAAGCCTCGCTTCGAGGCTATGTACACGTCCTTTTGCAAGGGCCATCACGTGGAGCCCAACTTACACGTTCTGTTACCTGATAATCGTTCAGTTGACTTACATAACCTGCACGTTCAGGCCTTTCGCGAAGGCGGCGGTCAATTGGTAAGATCACAACAATATGCAATGTTCGAAGCATACTTATTTGTCGCGATTCAGGTCACTCAACGTGATTTATGGGCGGTCATAGGCGGTCGCATGGGTTTTGTACAGTTTCCAGGCACGGATACCGAACCAGCTAAGAGTGGCCCCGGTATCGCACAGCAACTCGCTCACGCATACAAAGAGCACCTGCAGGCTTTTGAGAGCATGCTCGTCATCACCGTTAGATCTCGCGCTGCACAAAAAAACAATTTGCCGCAGAACGGCGCTCAGAACAACGCTCCTGGAAACTCCTCAGGTTTAGCCGGGGAAATGTCACACTCCGTTATGCGCCCTCCTCTCAATCCACAAGCCATGGCAAGTGCTGTGCGTTTCGTCCATATGACTGTTGGTGAGATGCGTGCAAGCGGGTTACCAGAGCAGACGGTCGTATTGATCGACCGGCATCGTTCGGACATAGTGCGTTGGCACCAGCAGAGTCGGTTGATGGCAACGAAGGCCAATCAGCAAACGACCAATCATGAGACGCCCGGTGAGCAATCGGGTATGTCTACCGCACATCAAGGAGGTTTTCCGAACCAGGTGTCAACTGCTGGTCCCAGCCTGGTCTCCGCGCCACAACGAGGCCAGCCATCTATGATGCCCAATGGGATGCAACCCTCGCCGATGACGGAGATGAAGCCTGCTATTCAGTCGGGAGGCATTTTACCACCGACCCAGGAGCAGATCGCACATGCAATGTCCGTAATCCAACATACGAAACAAGTCTTCTCATCCCGTGGTTCGTCACGTCCATATACTCGCCCCAGATTCTAACCTTCTGCGCAGGACTACAAACAATGCAACCGCTCACAGTGCCGGATGACCAACGAATGGAATACAACCAGCTAATGGATCAGGTTCAGAAAATGACCCGCGACCTTGATGGCAGATTACCAATGTACTGGATTGTTCTTAGATCGGATGATATGATTCGCAGGCTCGTTGCAATCGTAAGCGCCCTTCGCGTGTGTCTGCATCTTGTTGTGTTAAATACTTTTTCTTTACAGGTGTTAACGGTGGCACATCAAAGGGCTCGTTTTCCAACGGGATCACCACAAGTCATAATCGGTCTTCACACTCTAAAGAGCATGTATAACCAAGTACAAAAGGCCAACGAGGAGTTCGAACAAAGGTTTCAAATAATGAAAGCCGTCCTCGCATCGCAGCAAACGGGTGGACATAGTGGTCCTCATATAAATCGACCGCCCCCACCACCTCCCCCGTCACAGCCTACACCCCCTCAAACCCTCCAGCCGCCCCCCCCTATAAGCCGCCATCCCTCCACAAACCAGTCCCACCAACCTTCGCATCCCCAGCCATCCCAGCCCATGGTCAAGAAACCTCCTGTGCGCGTGCCCCCAAATCCCTCTGTTTCTGCAACCACTGCCACATTAAGCGCGGTGCCGTCACCTACTCCACCACCTGCAACTACGGCTTCCGCTGCTCCCACTCCTCTTACGGCCGCTTCCCCACAAACCCCAAAGTCTCCGAGGTCTAAACCACCACCAAAGGCGAAGGTCAGCCAGCGTGCTCCCAAGCAACCCACAGCATCTCCCTCCGAACCCCCAGCTGCATTTAGCCCTGGTGTAAAACGCCAAGCCGATGAGGACGTTTCTATTCCTGCGGGTCCCTCTACCCAGCCTGAGTCTATAGGTGCACCATCTCCCAAGAAGGTGAAAACCGAAGATTGGGAGGGAGAGCCTAGCGAGGCACTCGTCAAGAGGCACCAGGAGGTTGAAAATATTAATACGGACGAGGACGCAAATGCTTTTTTGGATAAGATGAAGGAGCTCGTCGCCATGAGTGCCTCGACAGACGCCGGCGTGTACGACGACATCGCGCACACTCTTGACCGGATTTTGCAAGGCGCGGCCCAAGACCCAACACATATTGCGACCTCTGCTTTCGCCTCAAGCATCGGTGGACCACTTTCGGAACTCTCACCTCCAGCGGCCCCTAACGATGCATTCTTGGAGTTCCATGAGTTTATTGATTATAGTCGCTTCACTACTCTTGAAGACGAGGAAGATTCGAAAGCCCCTACCCCCGACCTTGTAGCGTCATCATCCACGAACCCTAGCCCGCAGTCCAATCCGGATGCTGATCAGTCACAGGGTGCATCATCCCCCGGCAAAACCAAGATCGAGGAGCCCAGGGAAAGCAACCATCTCGATCTCTTTCACATGGGGGCATTCAAGGAGATTGACGGCGGCGAGTCCGCCTACTACCAGCCATCTGATTGGAAATGGGAGGGTTCTATGACCACACTTGACCAACCATGGGCAATTTACCAAAC
Organism: Suillus lakei; assembly: GCA_016628065.1. Lineage (NCBI taxonomy): Eukaryota > Fungi > Basidiomycota > Agaricomycetes > Boletales > Suillaceae > Suillus > Suillus lakei. The sequence continues at coordinate 126,445 of JABBWA010000058.1, read as the reverse complement.
TTCATGATAGGAATTATAGGGCGGAATCCCGGTTTGTTTTGTTGCTTATTTATGAATCTTCTCTTCTTTTATATGCTGGATATACTCGCTCGTCCGTGATGCCCTCCGTTACACTGATCAGACTTGTCAACTCTACGTCCTGTCATCCATACTACTAGTATCTTGGTTTCGTGTCTCACTCACTCTGTATTTCTTAATGTTGTTCTGATTTGCTATCGTATCTTGCTCCGAAATCATCGAAACGTAGGAATTAATGAGCTGCTGATCTAGACAGCAGTAGTGTAATGAAGTTTGCGTGAACGTAGTTGTACAGTGATACTTCAATGTTATCGTATCTACTTGAGCAGTACTCTTCGATCCGGAGGTTTCCTTTTGCTTGCAAGGGTACTTGACCGCCGAGTATTGTCAAGGATGCGAGCCCTCAGTGAAGATACGGGGTCCAATGTCGGCCGAGATCGAGAACCAAACGAGGATGGAATCGATAAGCGAGGTCTCTTACTATTTCTCTCGGCTTCATATTTCATTCTAGCCTTCGCCCATTCGTCCCGTGCCTGATGCTTGACCTCCGCATCATCTTCGATGAGTTTTAACTCCTCCGGTAAGCCGTATTTGTCTTTCAGCATGTCATCATCGGCGCGCTTCTGTGCCTCGATCTTCTTCTCTGCACGAAAACGCTTGCGCACCATAGATGAGAGTGCATAAGGATCGTTATTGTAGCGATCTGAAACACCCTGCAAGGCTTCAATCCGTGGTATTTGCACCTTGGTGACATGGTTTTGGGCTTCGGTGGTCTTCTCGAGCGCTGCAAGTGGATCCGCGGGGCCGGCTTTTCCTTCAGTATCTGCAACCTTTGTAAGATGATGATCAGAGTATATGCAAGTCGATACATGCCGTGAATCGCAAACCCGCCGTTCTCCTCTGGGTTCCAATCTTCATCCTTCTGACGGGCACCTGATACCACGACGTAGCGAGTGTTCTGTGTGATATTAACATTGTGGAGGGCCAACTACGCTCAGCTCACCTTCGGGTCGGTCTGAATTTCAAACCAGCCATCGCAGAGATGACATTTGCAGCGGAATGAGTAGATTGGAGTAGAATAGTAGGCGCCGACTTTCTTCTTCTCCGCATTATACCGGACTCCCATGCCAATGTGGTTGTTGCATGTTCCACTACAAAGTTATGAAATCGCGGTTTTCAGATGCCATAATTATGATGCATACCACCAGATGTTGAAAGGAAGCTCAAAACGGGTTATGAGTATGCCCTTGTCGAGTTTACGTGCTCTGTCACCGAGCGCATGTTTGCCTGCAGACCATAAGAGAAACGATACATGGAGAATTGATTATGCATACCTCTGTACGCATTTAAGCTCTGGTGTTTATCTGGGTCGTAATCTGGCGGATAATACTTGTTAAATCCTAAGAAAGAGTGCAGGATTAGTTGCCGATCTATCGTGCGCCGACTCCAAGTACAGATCTAACACTTGCCTTGCATGACTGTTTCGGACAGGAAAGGGAACTCTCGGACTTTGCCGATACATTAATCTCAGTAAACCTTAATTATCTCTCTCATCAACAAACACACAAACCTTAGGTGCGCATATCTCGAGTATCGTCCACTTTCAATCTGTTAATCTTGTTTAGTCACCTCTGACTTATTCAAAAATCGTCCAGAATGAGTTACGTCGCTAAGGACAAGGAGTACGACGCAGCAGGCGCTGTCCCCGCTGCCAAAATTCATAAAATTCGCATTACCTTGACGAGCAGCAACGTCAAGAACTTGGAAAAATGTTCGTTCACTTCGTTTTGTCACGGATACATACTTAACCATCAAATATAGTCTCTGCCGATCTCATCAACCGTGCAAAGGACAAGCAGCTCCGTGTCAAAGGCCCTGTCCGCCTCCCCACCAAGGTCCTTAAGATCACAACCCGTAAGACTGTGAGTATCACAACTTTATGATATATTTACATTTTATTGACTCTTGCGTTCCTCAGCCTTGTGGTGAGGGTTCGAAGACCTGGGACCGCTACGAGCTCAAGGTGCACAAACGCCTCATTGATTTGCACTCCTCCAGCGAGGTCGTCAAGCAGATTGTGAGTCTGAAATTTTTGATTGCATTTTTGGTTGCTCATTCTTTGATTAGACTTCCATCAGTTTGGAGCCTGGTGTGGAGGTTGAAGTCACCATCTCGGCTTAGACATCTTTACTACACTGTATGTATGCTGTATGACAAACTAGAAGTCGGCATTGCCGTCTTACACCTTGCTCCGCGTTGTGGATTGTATGGTTTCATTCCGCAAAAACTCCATGTAACATGTCATTGCTTTGTCGTCGTAGGGCATGCTTCAGGCATGGATTAATGATGATTTATCATCGCGTACCCCGAAGCACAACGGCTACATTGAAGTTCTAAGCACGACCTGTGAGTCTAAAGTAAGGTTCAATAACAATTAGCTACGACGTTCTTTCGTGACTTGGACTGGGATCATGTTCTGCAACTCCTTCCTCCTCGTCATCCTCATCCCCCTCATCCTCTGAAGTCCCATCATCTTCACCACTATCCTCGTCATTTCCACTCGCCTCTCCCTCTCCCTCTCCCCCCTGCTCCTCTCCCTCATCCTCGTCCTCAGACTCGGACTCGCTCGAACTTGCATAGAACTTGTTCAAATCCCTCCAGTCTTTCGTGTCCTTTGGTGTTGATCCCCCTGTGGGCGTGAGCACAACTGGTGTTCCACCCGCAGGTGTTGGCACACGTTGAGACGAGATTCCCTGAGACGAAATCGCTTGAACCATCGATAACGACGCGGCTTGTGGTGTATCGTCATCGCTATCACGCAACGCAGGGTCAATGCCCCGTTCCAGCCACTCGGGGAGATCTATCACGGTCTCGTCGTCATCGTCATCATGCAGATGTAGACTTTCACTCTCCATCACGAGGGAAAGCGTTCCGAGTGGACGAGAGTCTGTGAATGACTGAGGTCAGTGGGACATGAAGGAAAAGTAGAGAAAAATGAGTTTTGGTCATAATTACAAACGAGTCCTGCGGTGACAAAATCAGAAAGAAAAAAAGAAACACTCACCAGCTACTGGCTCCTCTTCAATCGTCCCAGTCTTCCCCTCGAACAACACTCGTGTCACTTGTTCCCTTCTCAACACCACACCTACCCTTCCTGCCTGCTCTCCTTTATTCCAATTTTCCCCAACGTCTTCCTCATCATTACTACTGATGACGCCCGCAACTGCACCAACAAGAAGTGCCCCCAACATCCTCGCACGGTCACGCACGTCCCAGTCTTCATCGTACCGAGCCAGTGTGAGAACATGCTGTGCCAGTAGGACGAGCGTGCGGTGCGTGGGCGCGAGGAGTATCAGTTTTGCGGCAAGAGTGAGAGTCTGAAGTTTGACTAGGGGAGCCTGGTAAGAGTTAGCATGAGCTGGGGATTATGATGTGGGTTGAAACGCACCTCAGTGTTGAAGCTCTTCGCTGCCTTGCGCAGTACGTCTGGTGCCCAGTCTGCCACACCTTCTACTGTTGTTCCGGTGCCTGGGACTGACCCGTATTGACCGACGAGCCACAGCACGCAAGCTCGCGCATGAGGGTGACGAATATCGTCAATGCGCCGGGCCAGCTGGGCAATGATGGAGAGTGGGGCTTGGGCTGCGGGGGTCGACTCTGGGCTTGTAGAGGACACCTGAGGTAGAAATGATAATGAAGCAGAGACAGACGGTGTCAGTGAGGGGACGAATGACGTGAGGAGAGCTTGCTGTGACGACACAGAAGTTGCGAGAGTCGTGGCTGAGGTAGAGGAAGGTGTGAGAAGTTGATTTTGAACGAGGGACTTGAGAACGAGGACTGCGTTTGAGACGATTATATCTATGTAATTATGTCAATTCATGCTACGAAGAGATCAAAGATCGCACTGACCTTGCTTACTGTTGATCATTCCCATGAGGGCAATGAGGCATTGAGGCGTAGACGATGGAACGAGGTTGGCAATGCGTCCAATCCCATAAATCGCGTCTCCTACAACAGAGTCGTCTGTGTCCTGGGCATAGTCCTGTATACCCGATAGGGGTTCAAAAGTGAGGACAAATATAGCGACACGCAATCAAATGCCAGTCATCGAGTCAAAGGGTATTGGAAGAAGAAAAACAATTGCAATCAGCGATCCCTACTTCCAAATAGGTTAAATGAACGTACCACGAACTCTCGCAGTAATGTCTGGTGATTGTCAGCTGTGCACAATGCCAGGAGAACGGAAATTTTTGTCCTCTTGACCTGTTCTGCATCATCCGCGCGCACGAGAAGGCGGTTGTAAGAAGTAATGAATAGAGCCTGGTTATGGAGACAGGGGCAGTGGATATGCAACCCGAACAAGATCAAGTCGAAAGGAGAATGTAACACATGAGAATCGTTAGTTCTTAGTCCTTAACTCCGTGGAGACACGTACTGGATGCGAACGTGCCACGACGAGCAAGTAAGCCAGTGCCACACGCTCAACCTCGCGCGACACACTAAGGAGGCGAAGGATAGGCGCGCCAATTTTGGATAGCATCGACGGAGCAGCAAGGTAGTAGAACGCCCGTGCGACAGCAAGAACAACCTGATTGCTCGGTCAACAAGGTTTTCTCGATAGGAAGTGGATGAATGTGCGCACGGCAGGGTTCTTGTTCATGAAGAGTGGCTCTGCGCAGGCTAGCAGAAGCTTTAGATCTTTATCAACCTCTTCTCCTTGCCTCTCACTGGCGGGAACGGGCTTGGGCAACATGGTCCTGGCGTATCGCACGAGTACGCGGAGAACGTCGACCTGCCCCCACGCGTCAATGTCCGGCAAGGCGCGGCAGAGACGGCGGAAATGCACGTGCAGGAGGTCGAGACGAGATGGCGCAATGGTGTCGAGAGCAAGAACAGCAGTCCCAAGTGAAAGTGGAGAGCGATCGCGCAGAAGAGTCGTCATAATATCGAGCAAAGTTGGGTGGTGCGCCTGGTCTAGTCTTGATACGTATGGTTTATGAAGTGGATATTGAACTAGGGTAGGCTTACTTGTATACCTTCATAACGGCCAACGCGGCAGCCTTACGAACGTATGGGCTCGGGTCCGCAGCAGACTTGCGGACAGCCATTAGTACGATGGTAGCAACGGTAGGAACACGAATGCCGCTCAGCACGCGAAGAGCCATAGCGCGTATGAGAGGGCTCGGGTCAGCGAGATCCCGTTGGAAAGTATTGATCGAGAGCAATGCCAGATCAGGTTCAGATGGTGCACAGCGAAGGAGGTAGATATACACCAGCTTGCGTAGCTCGAGATTCGGGCTGGCGACATTCTTGACTACAGCAGGGAAATATGAGGAGACTGGCCGGTTCTTTGAGATGAGCTGAAGACAAGCAATGTCATGATTTCAGTACGGATATTACATTGACTGGTACAAACCGCGATCAATCGTTTCATGGCGTCTAGCTTTTCACGGTCGCTGCTCGACTCGAGTTGCTTCGTTATATTCTTCGCCTTGTCGTCCGCCATGTCAAACAGTGAGCTCCCGCCCCGTGTCAGCGACAGATCCCGGGTGTGCTCAGCTATTGTCTCTTGGATCCTCATCCCAAGCCGCGTCGCATTCTCGCTCAGAGCATTGAGGTTGATCCCGTCCATTGTTTGGTGTGGACATGCACGTAAGTTCTAAGGCTGAATTGGCTGATCTCACGTGCCAACCTGTACCATGGTCTGTATACCGTCTCTCATCGCCCAACATAGTAGGAAAAACAGTAGATCTAGCGAAATAAGCTAGATGGTTCAGGAATATCAAGTTGTGCGTTGTTGGCTCAGGGGGTCCATCCTCGGACTCGGCGTCGGATCAAGAACTTGTTATTTACGCGTCAGAGTCAGGCTCAGAACTTCAATTTCATTTGCCAAGAAGGCCTTACAGCTGGAGTCTGTCAACCGCACACCATCCGCAGTGAAAACCATTCCCAAAGCCTGGAGATGTAGAAGCAGCATATATAAGTTCGCAAAAATTCACTCAAGTAGAGCCTTTCAGCGGAGTCTATGATTGAATAAAAAGGTGCGGGAGCGTGTACTATCATGGCTCAAGTGACGCAGGGAATGTTCCGCTCTCCCTCTGTTCGTCCCACTTCGCTATCTGGACATGACAGCATGCATAAGAAATCAGGCTTTGCGGCATGGTATTGAACACCTACCCATTCATCTAAAAGAACGATGATTAAGACGCTGAGTGTAACGAGGTAGAAAAGAAACTTACTAGGACACAAGGAGTTGTATGCACGCTTAAATTGTTTGCATGGCGCGAAGTCTTCACCTTTGGCGGTGACACACTTGAAGTAGTCCGTGTAATTCTGGAAGCTGATGGAATATGACCACAATCAGAACACACGCTATACGCTAGAAATATATCGCTGCTCACCAGTGACGCGTCTGGTTGGTATTCGGAAAGCGAGCTGCATCCAACCGAAACCAGTCAGCTAGTGTAAAATATGGAGCGAGGAAGAGGAAGACGCACCGTCAAAGCCAGCAGTTTGGAGGACGTATTTGCTAATATTCTATTAGCCAAAAGTAAGAGCTACAAAAAGCACGCAGACAGACCTCGACAGATCAGCAGCCTCAGAGTCAGACATTTTTGTGTGATGGGTGCGGTCTTAGAAACCTCAAGAGTCGGGTTTGGACGGAGTATGACGATTAGTCAGCACGCCTAGTCTATTAAGTACTCCACTGGGCACACTTGATTCCTATTTAAATATTGTCATGGACGCTCTCAAAGCTGAAATTGCACTTAAGCGCAAGGCTGTGCAGAACGACGCCGATACGCGTCCGTCCAAGTACGTGCGTCGCGGTGAGCTCGAGCGTATGAAAGAAGAAGAAGAACGACGAACACGCGAGGAGAAAGAAAAAGAAAGGGCAGCAAGGCAGGCAGCAGAGAGGGACGCTGCACTAGCAAGAAGCAAGCAGAAGAAGACGGTAAGCTCATCTTGTCATCTTTACTGCTAGTAGAATTATAGGCTGTGGAGAGCAGACCGACGCTTCCTCGCGCTCTACTTCTAACACCCCTCTACCGGAAAGCCGCGACCCAGACCCGACAATCTTAGAGAGTGCATTTAACATACCAAACAACGAGGCTATCCGCCGACTACGAGCCAAGGGCCAGCCGATCCGACTTTTTGGTGAAAGCGACCGCGACCGGCGCCTGCGTTTGCGTGCTCTCGAACTCATCGAAGAGCGTGGGCATGAGAAAGCTGGCACCAATGACTTTAGGAAGGCGCTGGAAGATGTCGAGAGCGTCGAAAGGGAATTGAGAGCCAAGAACGAAAAGGGGAAGAAGAAGGATGACGGAGAAGTGAACAGTAGTGCCGGAAGTGTAGCCATGGTGGATTTGGGGCTGCTCAAGACAGATCCAGACAAGTTGTACCCCGTCATGTACTATGCACTTAAGCGGACGCTCAAGGAATGGGAGGAGGCGATGGACGAACGACCAGGTATATCTTCCACAAGTGTTAACTCTATTTATCTAACAGGAGATATAGAAAACGTCAAGCGGACCCATCAGGGCAAACTGGCTGCAGCAACGCAAGTTCAATCTGCCGAGTATCTGAAGCCACTGTTTAAGACACTTCGTTCACGAGTGAGTCTGCACTTCCACTTTTCTCGATCCACTTCTTGTTCCCTTTTGCATGTAACATTGTACTCGCACTGTACTACTTCGCACATACACGTCGTTTGTTGTCATTACATACTCTTTTTCATTTTAAAAGTGGAATCATTAATCTGACGCTCAATCACCCCAGAATCTCCCGCCGGACATGCTTGTACGCATAGCTGAAATAGTATATTACATGCAAAAGCGGCAATATCAGAGAGCGAACGACTCGTACCTCCGGCTGTCGATTGGTAATGCGCCATGGCCGATTGGTGTTACGATGGTGGGGTGCGTGTTTATCTTCCACTCTTATAATCACGCTGGTCTCATTTAAACAATTTGCTAGTATCCATGAACGTTCCGCCCGGGAAAAGATCTCCACGGACCAGGTTGCGCATGTGCTAAACGACGAAGTCAGCAGGAAATATATACAGAGCCTTAAACGGTTCGTCTCATTTCTCTTTTTCCTCTCTTGCTCCTTTCAAAGTGTCAACTTTATTGATGCATCTTCACAGGCTCTTGACGTTCTCTCAGACAAAATACCCACCAGAGGATGTTTCACAACTTATGGGATAGTTGTGTTTATGCTGCTCTAGTAGGGCGCTTATGTGTGTTTATCAGTTGTACTGGATATTTCATTAAGCTGCTTGTATATATCTATGCGGTTCACACCTTTTATGCCTTGGCACATCCCGGTGCAAGTTCTAGGATGTCGAGATGCTATGCGTTCCGGTGACTCATGTTCTATCTGGTATACGATAGCAATCTTTATCTTCAACCCAACCACTATCGCCCCTTGCGCCCTTTCCTCCCTCGCGCTGGCTCTTCGGATTCAGCAAGCGCGTGTCCTGTTTCGCGGATGTGTGTAAATAGCTTTGTGCGGCTCTCAAAGGGTGCTTTGCACACGTTGCAAACCTTTAAGTATGTCAATACAGCAGAGCCATCGTGCGGAGGGAGAAATGCAAACCATGCTGTGCTCTGCCTCGACAATATTGGCAGCTTTCTTCGCTTCTCGGAGCTTTCGTTTTTCCCGCTTTGAAAGCTCGGGCTGGGAAGACGTTCCACCCTGATGACCATCCCCGCTTTCTGGTGCTGTGGTGGAGGCTACTGGTACTTCGTCTGACGGTCTTGTTTGGGGCTTGGACCTTTTCTTTTTGCCCTTTCTGTGCATGAGTTGGTCGTCATCAGCCTGGAGTTCTTCTGTAGGTGGACCGAATTCATCTGCGTCTCCGTTTTCGAGTACTGGCTCTGGAGGCGTTGGTGGAGGTGGATGAACAAACTCGCTATCGGAGTCTCTATCCACCTCCTCATTCTCGTCGCTTTCCCCCTCCTCTGGACCAAGCCTGAGTACTTCTTCTTCTTGCCACATCTCCCTTTTCAGTCTCTCGATCTCGCGCATGTGCTTCTTGCTACGCTCATGGCTGTCCCATGCAGCTTCGCTACGAAACGTCTTCCCGCATGCGACACACTCCCATTCCTCTGCGTTGCCTTCACCCCCCGCCCATTCGAGGTCAGCATCGGCATCATGATCCATACCGCCTGCTCTTTGCCAGGCTTGCTCTACATAGGGCTTAGTGGGCTGGAGGCGTGGTGTGGAGGACCCAGATGTAGGAGCTTTGGCTTGGGATAAGATTTTGTTGGCCTGGGTTTGTGCAGCAAGATGAGCTTTGTACCGCGGGTCGCGCTTGCGAATAAAAGTGGCCAGTTGCTACACACCAATATTTAGATCTTTTTCAAGTAAGATGTAAATGTAGGCAATTACTCTGATAGTCTCATTGTAGTCCTTTCGCGCCTCATCCCTGGCCTTTTTGTTGTCTCTCTCCATGAGCCTGGAAAATAGTCAGACACATAATGCGACAACATACCATCACTTACCGTCGCACTCGGCGGTCGGGTGCCTCCGCAAGATTCCACTGTTCCGTCCATACAAAATCCTTGAAAGTTGCGAAATTAATCCACGCATTATAGAAATTGCGTGCGGCGGGCTCATTTATGGATTTGGGTATGGACCAAGGCCATGAGGCATCTCCGAAACTGGGATACTCGATCTGAGAGATGAGGTTCTCCTCCTGCGCCAAGCGTGTAAAGAGATTGCGATAGATTGTGAAGAAGCTCTGGTGGTGGTGAGTATGAGTAATGATCCCCGGTATATATTATTGCGGTTATGAAAGGCAATGCATTATATGTGGAACGCACATTCTCGCTGTCGTCAAAGCCTGACCAAACGGTCGCATCAAAAAATTGAGCAAGATGTCTGACAGTCAGGCCCCTGTCGCGAGCGCGGGGAGGTGGGGCGCCTTTTCGAATGTCCTCGAAGACGGCCTCTGCATCCGGTTCTGGTGTCAGAGATGCTTTATGAGAGTCGTACCAGGCTCTTTCCTACTTGCACGGGAGAGTCAAGAGCAATGCAGAGGAACGCATAGATAGCAAGTACTAACCTGGTCATCACTCAACACCTGTCGATCCGACATGCGATAAACCTTCGATATCACTAGGGGTGAGAACTCGCACCTCATATGCCTGTTGAATAGCGGCGAATCTTTTGGTAGCACCTTCAACATCATCCTTATTCTTGTCAGGATGATGAAGAAGGGCTAATTTTCGAAAGGCTTTCTTGAGGACAGTCAGACTACAGACACTTGATGTAACACATAAGTTATAACATACCTTGATCTCGTCGCTGCCCGCCGATTCCTCGATACCCAGTAACTCATAGTAGTCGGGGACTGTATCTTCAGATTCAGTGTTGCGTCCTGTGGATTCGCGTGCACCCATGAACGTATGCGGCTGCTGTTAGTATTACTGCGATCGCAGTACAAGCCAATATTGCTCTTCGCCGCCAGATTCCGAGAATCCATGCCGTTATGAGGTTCAATTGCTCCCGAAGTCACACAAGACTGTTGTCACTTCAGAGCTCAGAGGATTTCCGTTCAACTAAGTCGTTCTAAGGAGCTTTCCAAGCCATACCACTAGCTTGTTGTTTCCACTTTACAAAATGTCCGACTTCTTCAAATCCTCCTCGTCGTCTAATTCTCCGTCGGGTATGTTACGTGCAGTCGTGTAGTTCTGACTGCTACTCACCCACATACCATCCTTTGTAGACATGACTGCAAAGAAAGAAGCCGTGATGAATGGTGTGCGCTCTGAGATTGCCCTAGCCAGCGCGCAGGAGCTTATCAACGTGTGGTCCCTACTATCCCTACTAGTGCTCACAGTAACAGCGGCTTTCAGAAAACGAACGAAAAATGCTTCGCCAAGTGCATAGCGAAGCCTGGGACCTCCTTGTCCAGCTCAGAGGAGGTGTGTGTACCCACCGAGTTTGCAGGGCAGATGCTGATATTTTCTCAAATCCAGACATGCCTGTCTCGATGTCTCGAACGTTACCTGGAAACATGTGAGTCTCTTGTCAACATACCCTGTCATGCAGCTGCTCACAGTCTCGCAGTCAACATGATTAGCAAAACCTACAGTGCCCGCTTGAGCAGAGAACGGGAGCAACGGCAAATTAATCAGATATAGTCGACATATTGTATCCATACAACCCCATTCCATCGATCGTGCTTTCAAGTTGGTCGTTCATCAATCTTACCTGCGTGATGTCAAGGCGGCTCCATTCTCGACTCTGAAAGCACGAGGCTGGCATGGAGCGTTTATTATCATCTACTGTGCGAGCTATGGTGTGCGAAAAGGTATCTTTGTGGTTACAAGTAAGATATTAAATAATGATGTATACCAGCGTTCAGTGAAGGAAGATATGCTTCCCATGGAGCGTGGGATGACGGACCCCGTACCAAAAATGTGGAAGCGAAGCAGTGTAGGGTATTAGAATGTCAAAAATCAACTTGCGATGCGAAGGTGAATGAAGTATGTACCACGAATGAAGACGAAAAATTATTGGGCAACCCATGCGAAGCAGCGCAAGGGTCCAGGATGTTACAGTTTTTGATCAAAGGGTTCCTCTCGGATTCATATGGTATACCAGGTATTGTGAGTTAGTGAGGCTCAGCCCCGTGTGCTGTAGTCATTTGTGGGAGGATAAAATGGGGTCGTTAACAATGGGGGTGAAGGGGAAACGAATGGCGTCTGGGCAGAGGAACTAGGGGTTGGTCCATTGCTAGAATATGAAGAAGCCATCGACATGGTGCCATCATACATTTGATGCACCGGAGCGGATGAATAGGAACGCGGGGGGACGCTATGTGTATCTGCTGGACCGTAGTCGACTGGGGATTGAGAGTGTTGCGATGCACTATGTGATGACACTGAGTTCGCGTATTCCGAGAACATCGGTGAATGAGACGATAAGTGGATAGATGGGTGATTACGGCTGGAATATTGTGAGAAGGATGATGAGGCGTACGGGGCTGAGTGTGGCCCTGGGGTCGGATTGACAGGCAAGTCCACAGCGAGAGACTGATGACTAGGCCGATGCAGATGACTCAATCGCATGGTACCACCTGAAAAAGATCTTCTTCGTATGTGGACAGGACCCTCTGCCCTTCTAGAGTCGCTGACATCTCCACCGTATGGGTACGCAGGCCCTGTTAAATTCGCCATGGGAGGTTGGGGGACCTCCATGAGAGGCGGCGGCGGTTCCTGAGAGTAATAAGATGGTGAATGAAGACGAATATCCGACCCAGAAGAATGGGCGTTCAGATGACGCAGAAGGTGTGCAAGCTGTACCGCTGAACCTATCAAGTCATGACGCAGGATCTTGGTGGCTTGTTGTCCTTCCGTCCAATCCGCACATTTTTTCCACTGCCGAGTAGGCCCTGGTGCCTGAGTAGGCCCGGGAGTTGAGAAGGACTCGAGATAAAAAGTCGGCGGTTGTGCAAGGATAAATGAAGCCAGTCCTGACCCTGGTGCTGCGTTTGTAAATTCTGTATCGACAATAATGTCGAAAGGAATCTCCATCTTAAACCCATAGCCCGCAGAGTGGATGAACCACGTCAAGCAGCGCTTGGCGTCACACAGATAAGCCACGAGATCGTGCTTCCCTACAGCGGTTGCAATACGACGCCACGTCCCTATAGACAAATCATTGCACGGAATGATGGTCACCGCTGGTAGCAAAGACGGCATAAGTAAAGAAACTAGGCCCCAAAAATTTGGCGACTTACGTTCGTCTTCATGTATGAGGCTATGTAACTCTGCCTCATATCCGGTCGCCAATTCTGGGGGGGTATCCGGTGGGGTTTCAGCGCCGTCCCCTCGACCCTTCTTGCCATCTTGCAGTTTGGCCTTAGCGCGTCTGAAGGACCGTTATCAGCGGTGCTTGTGCGCTACAGAGAATTGACGAACCTGTTTTGGAACCATATTTGTGTTTGTCGTTCCTGCATGCCCAACAAATCACTGATTTCTTTCCTCCTGGCTGCGGTGGGACTTCTGTCCATCGAAAAGAAGCGCTCCAAATGGATAAGTTGTTCAGGAGTGACACGTGAACGCTTCCGCTTCTCTCTTTCCCACTTGGCACCTACGCCGCTGATGGACTTTGACCTCTGTGGACCAGAAGATGGGACTTTGCTAGAATCGGCCTCGTTGCTGTCCGATAACGACGCGGAACTGGGTCGGACGGCCCCGACATTGACCGGAGACTGAGCTGACGAGCTAACAGGAGAAGGCGAACAGTCTAGCGCAGCATGGGGATTTTCGCAATGTAAAGGATGCCTTGGTAGCTCATCCTGGCCAACATAACCTGCATGTGCCATGGGCATCCAGAGACGAACGCACGAAATGCGTGCTGGAGTACAGGTTTCGCGCCCAGTTTCCAAGTCCAGCGGCAGAGGTAGGAAGCAAAAGGCAGATGATCGTAGAAAGGGAAGTTATCCCTTTCACTTGTTTATTTGGGCGGCTTTTGGAGCAGTCGTAAAAACCGGAGATCGGTTGCCCTTATGTCAGGATGTTGAATTGAATAAGACGCGGTTCAGGCCCTTGTAAGGACAAGGTAGCCAGAAAGGGTCGCAGAGGTGGCAGGCCAATCGTACGCCAGATCAGACGATCACACAGCCTACTCAAAAGGCAAGTCAGGAAGGAGAATGATGGGTTGCGCAGGAAGATTCACGCATGGAAGGAGAGAGGGAGGTACGGATCAAAGCCAAAATAAGGGAACTCACCGGATCGGGGTACCAACCAAGGAACCGTAGTTGGGGGAGATGTCTACTTCCGTGCTGTGACGGTTGAACTACGCATCCACAAAATTCGACGTTCTGTGTAGAAGACCCTAGAGCTTGAGCATGTTCGAAACAACAAAATAAACGCGGTACCCAGAGCGTCACAAAGTTTGCTTCATGGCCAGTTCTCCAAACTAGCGGAATCTTTGGGTGGGGTTATGTTTGTATGCTGTAATCCTGCTTGCATGATGACTAGTTTGGAATGATAAGATCTGTCGGATTCGGGTAACGGGCTGAGTTGAATCTTTGATGGGTCCCAGGAACTGCTACCATTGGCGGGCAGATACGCATGTTCGTACGCTGTCTGTCAAGCAAGCAAAGCTTACCGTACCCGATGCCCCATCACGATCTAGTGTGCTGGCACTTGAATCCAGCTTCTTATCCGGCTTCTGAAACAAACCGATGTGAATGTTCGGACCTTCTTCATAGGATGCGGCTGAACAAAAAAGTTGCGGCACCGGGAGTTGCTATGCAGTTCGGAACAAATGATCAACATGAGAACTAGCCTTTTTCGCAAATAACATTCGTATGTCTCTCGATAGGAAAAGCACGCGGACGGTTCCGGGCTGTCATGCATGTCATGCAGGGTCCTGCATGCCTCACTTGAATCGCTGTCTGCAGTCGTATACACAACTCTGTTCACGTACCAAGGATGCCAAATTCATTGTCTCATTGACAAATGAGCAAATCATGCTTGCAGCAAACTTTTGGGGCGGGGGATCGACTTCCGACATGTCAACGTTCTGCCTCAGGCGGCTGTGCTAGCCTGTGATCCGTGACGTTCTCTCCCGAAGGAGCCGATAGTCTGGTTTTGCCGGTGATCGATGATCCTTGACCACACTGTATCATGGGCTAATCTGAAGTCAGCGGTACACGCAGCGTTGAGTTGGATGACACGCAGGCTCATGATAACAGCTAACCGTGTCGCACTGCATATTGCCCACCGCCAGCGATAGTAACTGATGCAGATGGGTACGTACTTACTGTCACAGTACCGTATAGGGACCCTGCTTTGACCATTGATGCTGTAACCACGGGCGACATGTCACCAACTAACAGCAGTAATCTCAGATTGAGGTGGGCGACTGATCGCTGATTGGCCCGAAAATCCTCCGAACAAAACGTAGCATGTGCCTCACATAATAGCAACATAATAGTAACATTCTCGCTACGTTGTCATCTCGTCAAGCGTCGTGATCACCAGGATATGCGTAGATATGTACATCATAATTGCTATCGCTGAAGGTCGTTGTATAGCGTGCCGGTATACTCACACTTGCCTCAACCATCACCCATAAAAATAGGTCACCTCCTAGCAATAAAATAGTGATACTTACGCAAAGGCTGCAGAGCAATGTGACAACAAAAGCGTTCAGTACTTACACACCCCACCTAGCGCGGAGTCATGGGACTTGAAGCAAGAAGCACGAGAGAAAAACGAAAAGAACTGGACGTATCTCACCCGGCCGCAACTAATATCGCGGTCGTTTAGCGTCCCTGTCATCGTACCCACCAGGTCCTTCACGTTTGAGGTCTCCACGGAATCCACCTCTACCTGGACCGAAGCCGCCCCCTGGTGGTCCATAGCCTTGTTGTGGAGGACCGCCAAAGCCACCGGGACCACCAGGAGCTTGTGCACCTGGAGGGCCGAAGCCATTAGCAGGAGCATCACCGCCAAATCCACCTCCGTGGTAACCAACGCCCCCGCCTCGACCACCCCTGTGGAGAGAGTAAGTCACAAATGAAACTTATGTTGAATGTTTGAACCGACCTGTAGCCATCGTCACGTCCACCTCGAAAGCCACCTCCACCTCCACCCCGGAAACCACCTCGGTCTCCGAAGCCACTACCTCGGTCTCCAAAGCCGCCACCCCGGTCTCCAAAGCCGCCGCCGCCGCCTCTAAATCCGCCACCGCGACCACCACGGAATCCGCCTCGGTCGCCGAAGCCACCACCCCTCCCACCACCTCCTCTTTCTCCACCACCGCCTGCGAAACCACCTCGTCCACCGGGAACTCTCGGAGGGGGTAATACAGGTTGTTCAACTGGTTTTGGGCGTCCGCCAAGACCTCCACCTAGACGACGGGGTTTCCACCCTCTTACGGTGCGGCCTCGTTCGACATCGACAAGTATGCGCTTGCCCATGATATGTAAACCATCAGATTCCTTGTAAGCCGCTATAAAGAGCTCAGTATGAATGAAGAAAAACAACACGTTTACCATCATTACCTTTCATATCTCGTTCGCGCTCATAGACAATGAATGCATAGCCTCGGCACCGGCCTTTCTGGTCTCGTACCAGTCTTACCCGTTCAATGGTGCCAAAGCTCTCGAATTCGCGTCGAAGGTCACTTTCGGTTGCGTTTTTATTCTACATGAAAAGGTGAGCGATCCGGCGGAATCAACATGACGATGCAGCTAACCAGACGTGATATGAAGAGCGTCTTATATGGGTCTCCAATGGCTTCCGCATCGTCCGCAGGCTTGTCTAGAAATAGGATGAAAATTGCTTAGTGGACCTATATCACGTCGACGAAAATGATCACTCACAGGTCTCCTTTGCGATCTTGAACTCTTCTGTCTTTTTCTTTTTGCGTTCCTCTCTCCGAATTTGCCGTTTGGTTTCTTCGGCCAGTGTGAATGCAGGTTCCTCGCCTTCTTCCATCCCGTCTCCAACTTCGCCATTCCCTGCGATTAATGTTGCAGTTGAGGCTTCCTTGAGTCGCGCTAGGATACTTGCAACGCCATCAACATCTTTTGAAGTAACGCGGTGAATGTCTTTGCCAACTGGTCGTGCATAAGGAAGAGGCGGTCGAGGTGCAAATAGTTTGAGAAGATTTGGCGGGAGGAGATGTGTGCCAGGCATGGCAGGGTATTATGACGGGGCCTTGCGACGAAGTGCAATTACAAGAGCTCACTAAGCTGCAGTACGAGCGCAACTGTAAACTTTTTAGAAACGTGTAACAAGTCGCTGTGTGAGAAGGCGTTCAAACTCCGCTCACTGAAACCTTGGTCTGTGCGCTGGTGCTAGTGAGTTCGTCCCTGCTATTCATAACAGCGAGCTCATGCAAAAATCACTGTTCTGTATACAGAGATGAGAAAAATACATGCTTTTCAGTCATGTAGCAAAAATTTTATTACCCGCACATCAAGTGCATCACGCTCTCTCGCTAGCCAAAAGTTTCTGGCCTCCGCGGCTTTCAGCAGACCGTACACCGTGTCTTCTACGCGTCGGGATTTCACCTCCTTCTTTTGCCACAACCAACAGTGGTCCGCTCGCAGTGATGGGCCAAAGCCTTCTGATATAACTCGCGTGCGGGGCATTGCACATGCAGTTGCAGAACCAGATGCAGTTCATGTCGCTCCCGCAGGCTTCAAAGAAGTTGAAGTGCTCACCCCGAGACGCCTGTTGAAGATTTACGCGCAGCTTGCCAAGTCACGCCTGACAATCTTGGTCGTCTTGACCGCAATGTCAGGGGTCGCTCTCTCCCCACTTCCTGCAACAGTCCCAATTCTTCTCTCTACAGCTGTTGGCACGGCCCTGTGTTCAGCCTCGGCGAATACTTTGAATCAACTTCAAGAAATACCTTATGATGCTCAAATGGCTCGCACCCGCCAAAGACCACTGGTTCGCAGAGCCATTTCCCCTTTGCATGCTGCAGGGTTTGCTGCTGTGACAGGAGTAGCAGGACCTGCGGTACTGTGGTTCATGGCGAGCCCAGTAACAGCATGTCTTGGCGCAGCAAACATTGTGCTTTATGCAGCGGCATACACCTGGTTGAAACGTAAAAGCGTAGCCAATACTTGGGTGGGCGCGGTCGTTGGTGGAATCCCCCCTCTCATGGGCTGGACAGCCTGTGGTGGAAAACTTCTCCCATCTGCAGATTACACGATTCACCTTTTCCTTCCTTCGTTCCTCACAGAAACACCGCTGGACATGTCCATGATTGATAACCCCCTTGGCGCATTCGCACTATTCATGCTTCTCTACAGTTGGCAATTCCCTCACTTCAACTCGTTGTCGCATTTTATTCGAGGTTCCTACTCTCAAGCAGGCTACAAGATGCTTTGCGTGCTGAACCCACAAAAGAATGCTCTTGTGGCTCTACGCCATTCCTTACTCCTTGTCCCTATTTGTTCTATCTTATTCCCACTGTCAGGATTGACTACGTGGGCGTTTGCTATCACAAGCTTAGTTCCGAACGCAATTTGCGTCCGTGGTTCCTGGGCCTGGTGGCGGCGTTGTGGAGAAAAGGAAGCAAGGATATCGTTTCAAAACTACTTGTGGTATCTGCCTGTGATGCTGGCTCTGATGATGGTTCACAAGCAAGGGCTAGAATGGAGGCGTTGGGTAGGGATGGAAGAAGAGGTGCTGTCGGACGGAGCAGATATACCAAAGCCACAAGTATAAACTGTCCAATTAATCTTGATATATTATGCCTACAGCCGCTGCGAGCTTTCACGCTCATTGGATAAAACCTTCTTTGGATATGACTTGCCGCCGAGTTACAGAACTTTGCATGTGGCCGAGCCAGCCGATACATCTACGTAGGACTTGGGTTCCGAGACTACTCGTCCCTGTCTATGACATTCTGTTTGTTCTTTCTCTCTTTCAAATGTCCTTCCTATCGTCCTCATCTCTAGTGCCACTATGTGCACATTCCTGGATTTCGAGTCTTGATTGCTATCCATATTACAATTGGCAACGTCTTACTTCTCAGTTCTGGACAAGGTTGACCATAAGCTCCTTGACGAAGGCTTTTCTACACGGCCTGGCAAATGTTCTAGCCGCGAAGAGAGACTCGCGTCGATCCAGGCAACCATCAATTACCAACAGATCCTCATTACATATCTGCTAATTCAGGAATATTGCCAATTTCAAACGAGTTTTAATGTCGGCGGAATGTCATTGTGGACAGCTGGTGAAGAAGGCTGAAGACGCAATTCTGTTGTGATAGAAATGTCATCAGGCACAGCGCTGTGAAGAAACCAAAGGAGTTCTTGGCCAAGGGTTGGTGTTGTTCTGCATTTGTTAGAGTTTTTCGACACGTTCATGTAACTGCTCCTACAAGCTGCTAGCTATGATTGGAGCAAAGTATAGGTCAAATCATGGTATATTACACCTGTATCGCATATATATGTAATTATAGAAAACCTTGCTACATCGCAATTTTTGATTTTGTCCGTGCAGCCTCTCGTTTTATCCTCAACGCCTCCAACCTACTTTTCATTACACTGACTTTCATGTCCGCCTCTTCCTGAGCCCTCTCCTCATCCAATAAGCGATCCATAATCATTTCCCTTTCATCCTGATCCTTCCTCCGTCTTTCCTCGTCCGGGTCTAATTTAGCCACAACTTCTGCAGCATCCGTCTCACCCTGCAGGGGCGGGAAACCTTCTGCCACGTCAGACACGAGATCCGCTTCCGCAAATACAGTTGCCCGGTCATACGTCTCGTGTGCGTCAGGCGCATTAATCACCGTCTGTTGGAACTTGATCCACTCTTGGTCAAGCTCTGGCTGAGTAACGGTAACAGCGTGTGGTTCCGACTCCTTCGCGGGAGCAACTGTTGATAATTTGGCCTCTTCGTCATCCGAATCATCTGAAAGAGGCGGTGGAGGTGCTTTTGACGGGTCAGAAAAGAAGTCTGATGGAAACACGCTAGAACGAGGAGTTGAGGCAGCAGGCTCGTTTTTCTGCTTCTTGGCTGCATCTCCGCTAGGGACGTCTTCATCAGCCTTTCTTTTAGTGACTTTAGCCTCCTGTGCGCCCTGTTGCTGTTCCCTAACCCTCTCCTCTTCCCTAGCGCGAGATACGTTCGTACGGTGTGCTTTGCTGCCGAGATGACCGTCCCAAGCAGACGCATGCTTGATATTCGTTCCGCAGACTGAGCATCGCAATTGTCCAGTTGTCGTATAAGATGCTAGTGGATGGTTCACACGTGCTTCCTGGCGTTTGGCTTTAAGCAGGGCACGAACGTCTGCCATGGTAGAGAGCTAACCTTTGCAGAACAGAGTTGGTTATATCAGCATACCGCTTTAGGTAACTAACATCATAGTCAACGTAATGGTGTTGTCACTGATCAACACAATGTTGACTCATCGTGCCTTTCTCATTTATCTAATCTTTCAGTTGCGAAGCTTGATAGTAAACGCGGCGGATAATTTTATCGTCTTTGAATCGACAGTGACGTGGTCTCATGATCCCCAAAAAACGCCCTCGGAGAAAACCCGCTAATTTAATGGACTTCGAAGTCTCGCGTATGTTGCGTCCTCATCATGATGCATGATTCATGATTCACATGTGCACAGACACACATACGCACCACACGCGCTCATCGGTCATGAGGCTCAGTAGAAGACGGCTTATCGGATCGTGGTTTTGGTCATACCGGCCTCCCCTCAACCATATATAGGATCTCGGAGTTGCACTCTAGGCTTTCACCAGACCGAGAAGACGCCCCTCATGCCGCGATTCATGATATGGGGTGTCCATTTCATCACTTTCGTCGCTCCAATTGTATTGGCGATAGAGGTTACGATCCCTCTCACTGCGCCCTCGGGTGCAGCATCACTCATGGGCAGCCTCGTTTCGCTTTCAATCGAACAAGATAGATGGACCGATTGGGCAGGGACGACAGAACCGAATACCTTCTTTAACAACGTCCTTGACAACCTTGTCCAAATCACGAACACTCTTCCCTTCGTGAGAATAGGTGCTGACTCGGAGGACCACACTGATTTCAGCTATGACGTTGAGGTAAATGTTGAATTGATGTTGAATTGATTCATGTGTTTAACTGGTGCGCAGTACGCAGAAGATATTTTCCCTCCTTCGAGCACAATCACGCCATACCCAGAAGCCAGTAATATCACTGTTGGGCAAGGCTTCTATGACATCATCTCTCATCTTCCAAATGGTAATCCAATTTTCCGGGGACACTCAAACGACTAACTTGTTTTATTTTCAGGGACACAAGTTCACTGGGCCGTGAACTTGAGGGAATATAACCTCACGGCAGCCTACCTCGAAACTGTCGCGCTCATGAACGCATTTTCTTCCGCTGCTGTCGTAGAGAAAAACATCACTCTGAAGTTCATCGAAGTCGGCAACGAGGCTGATCTCTACCACAACAACGGGGGCCGTAACAGTAGCTGGAATGTGCAAGAATATGTCTCTCAGTAAGTTCACGGCGACGACTTCCTCAGTGATGCTGACCAGCATGAAGGTGGGAGGAATTTGCGTATAACGTATCAACAACAGCCAACCTTTCCAAGACATCGTATACAAAACTAATCGGAGCCGCTTTCGCCGAATCTTCTCACTATAATCTTAGCGGTTTCTCTCCGCAAGCTATATTTAACCTCGGCGTCCTTGAATCACCTGCAGGCCAACTAATCGAGACGTATGTTGAGCACAGTGTCCGAAACTGGATAGTGTGCTGAATCCCGTGATTAGAATTTCGCAGCACCACTACAGTGGCTCATTCTGTACTGGCGGCGGAGCTGTGCTGCAGGATTTAATGACTAAGAGCTATATCCGTGGCAATATCTCCGCGTATAGCCCTGATGTTGAAGCAACCTTGGCCAAGGGGCTGAACTACATCCTCGGGGAGACAAACAGTAAGTTATTGTCTGAGAATTGTTAGACAGCGCTAGACTTAACCAACTTGTTCATAGGTATGAGTTGCCACGGTGCACCTAGTAAGTCGGCAACATGAACAGAAGTCGGAATACCTTACATATGGCCACCCTTTTAACCAGATGTCAGCAATACAGCCGGCGCCGCCCTCTGGTTACTTGACTATACTTTGTATGCTACACAAGTGGGTATCAGTCGCATACACTTCCACGAAGGCATTGGCTACAAGTATAATCTGGTCAGTACTCGTCTGATGCAATGCAACGTCACTCAAGCCTCTTTTGCGCAGATTCAACCCGCGACGCTTAACTACTCAATCCTCGACGGTTCCCCCATTGCACCGCTGGCACCGCACATACAGCCAGCATACTACGCAGCTATCATCGTTGCAGAGGCCATCGGGTCATCTGGGACTGCGCAGGCAGTCGAAATTACCATCGACGAGAATGATGTTTCAGGCTTTGCAATTTTTGAGCATGGCAGCCTCTCAAAAGCCATCTTCATAAACACAATCGCGTACTTTTCCGGCGCTGGTGCAAGGAACTCAACTCACATCGATTTCTCTTTCACGGGTTCCGGACATACTGCTAATAATATGAGCGTGAAGAAGCTGAAAATTGGGTATGAACTGATTTCATAATCGTTGCGGTCCGAATACTAAAGTTGTCCGTAGGTATGCCTCAGATACCACAAATCTGACCTGGGGAGGTCAGACGTACGAAACTAGCGACGGTAGAGTTAGTGGGCCCCTAACTGTCGACGTCTTACCTATCAGCTCTGGAGTAGACTTGCAAGAGACGGAAGCAATACTCGTTACGTTTCTTTGACGTGAATGGTTTAGCTTGCTACATCAATTCTAATGCACTAGTACGTACTCCGCGACCTGTTATTGAGTCCAACGTGCTTGCCGGCGTTGTGGTTAAATCATATATGGACGCAGGTATCATAGGTACCTCAGACCCGAGGTGCAAGGATGGGCTGCTGGTGTTGCGGCTGGACGCAATCAAATAAATGAGCCACAGTGACTCGCGGAGGGCACTGGACATCGCTTTTCTTAACTCGAACTTTCAGCGGCGATCTGATCATGCCGTGACCGTGGCGGGTTGCTTGCGTGTCACATATGGTAGGGATGCCAGACGAATCTCGACGAGCGCAGTTCTGCATCTAGGAAGCGCTTGCCTCGGAGCTTTAACCTCTTTCCTGGGACGTCTGGTTTGTTGTAAGTATATGAGACGGTATATGATATGATATCGCGATTGGTACAATACAAAATTCTAGGGGTATTATTCATGTGGATGTGTTGTCAAAGTATATATGAAATAAGAATGCGTCCCGTTCTTGGAAGTTACAATATCTCCAGCGTCCTGACGTCCATCATGTCATTAACAGAAGCCATGTCCCTCACTTGCGCGACGATATTATTATCCGAAGCGATTCTCTTATACTCCCCACCGCGCTGCTGCGCTAGCAAAAGTGCGCCAAAAGGCTGACCAAGGCGAACGAGCAACCTCAACCCTCTGGTAACTAGTTCATCATCTCCAGGAGACCAGCCAAGCGGATCATCTGACGGAGATTCAGGCTCAGACTCAGGCGAGTCATCCGCCTCGTCCGCCAGCTCG
The DNA here is from genome assembly GCA_016628065.1 of Suillus lakei. Classification (NCBI taxonomy): domain Eukaryota; kingdom Fungi; phylum Basidiomycota; class Agaricomycetes; order Boletales; family Suillaceae; genus Suillus; species Suillus lakei. The sequence continues at coordinate 103,369 of JABBWA010000058.1, read as the reverse complement.
AGATCATAATGAGTCCATGGACGAATGAGCAAGACTGTCCGCCGAACAGGTCTTCCAGGCCAAAATTGAACCAGCAGGGTCCTCCGTGGTGATTGACAGGTCGTGAAGCCCATTTGCTTTAACTTCATAAGTGAAACATTTGTCTCCGTCTTGACTAAGCCTCCGCCTGACTTCTGTGAGAGGAAATGCAAGGCAAGGCAATTGCAGTCTGGCGTTCGCAAAACGAGGAATAGTGAGGTTTGTCTCAAAGAGGGTATACAGTTTCGAGACCGACTCCAAAGCCACGATATTTCGCAGCGTGGAGACCGAATTCTGCATCTCGTCTTCGGATAGAGATGGCAGTGCACATGACGGAGCCTTGTACGAGAAAATGTCGGCTGGCAGACAACTGTTGAAGTTGGACGACTTTCCGACCCAGTCTAGGGCTGTGATGTCGCCTGAGTGAGCTATGATCTCTTGTAAGAGACGTCCGAGCGCGTTCTGTCTCTTCTCTCCGTAGATTACAGGGAGGTGGACACCGAAGATGCCAAATAATGAGTACGCGATGTCTTCCTGCAACGTGGTGACACGGCTCGACGCCCATTGGAGTTTCTCTCGGGCACCTCTCATCCCCGGGCGGAAGGCAACGAGCGCTAGTTCATTTATGCCAGTTGAACGTTCCAACTCCTGCGTGATAGCTACAGACTCCTTGTGGTTGCGTGAGCGGTCGTCGAGATATAGGGTCCAGTCTGCTTGGTAGAAGAGAACAATTTTAGGAGCGAGGAACTCCTGAACTGTCCATCCTCGCGTGTTCCAGACACTGTTTGCGAGGGCGCCAGACTCTGACAAAGGCGGGACATCCGATAGATAGACGATGGTGAGTGCTGAGTGGTGATACCAGACAAACATGGAGTTGACTGATTCTTGGACCCAACATTGTTGTTCTGGTCGATGCAGCACGTATCGCTCCACGCCCAACGATGGCCCGCATCGCGAGCGACTTGGCAGAACTTTTGCAACTTCACTATGGTTCCGACAGGATCCAAGTCGTATATGACTTTGTCCTGAATGTCGTGCAGTAGCGGCTCCCCCCTTTCCCACCTATGGGATAACATGGCCCAACTGAAACACTTCGCGACCGCTTCTTTGATGGGCTCCGTTTGGAGGGGCCCATGCATGACCGATAGATAGAAAAGCTCCTTATACTCTGTGCTTTCAATGAACGCGTTGATTTGTGCGTCGCGATTGCATAAACGTCCAGTGGAGGTGTTGATTAGACGAAGTGGGGCGTTTTCCAGTTGGACCTGAATGGCTTGTCGAATAACATCTTCTAGTACTTCGGATGCACTGAAATAATTCTGACGTAGCTCTGCGGAACGAATTAATGATCATCACGTCAACGCGTGAGTGATTTTGGGCTTACTTTGCATCTGTGCGTCAGGAGCATCGTCCAACTTGGAGAGCATGATTTTGAAGGCCTCGAATGCATCATCATAGTGCTGTGCGCCACGAAGCGCTGCATGCTTCAGTTCGTACCCGAGATAAGACGAAGGGTTGAGCTCAATGACCTATGAATCGGCAGTGTCATCACAATTGTCAGAACGATGACGGATATCGTCCATACCTTTTCCGCATCCGCAAGGGCCTCCGGATAGAGCTGTTGGCCTAACTTCATCTTACCTTGGTGCACAAAGTAGGATTCAGATGAGGAACACAACTGGATTGCTGCGGAAAGTGTGTTCTCGATGGGCCAGAGCTGAACCTTCCCATTACTGTCTCCACTGACGAGCAGTTCTCCATTGGGAGAAATTGCGACACGGGAAACCCATGCAGTGTGTTCGAGTACCTGCCCTATCTGCTGGTGTGACTTTGTGCTCCACAGCCGCACGGTCTTATCGTCCGCAGCGGTGGCAATGAGGGAGCCATCAGAAGAGATGGCGAGCGAGTTGATGTAGGCAGTGTGACCGGTGCAGGGTTGACCGATCTGATATCCATTTGACGAGTCCCAGAATTTGACTGTTCTGTCATTTGATGCGGAGACAAGTTGCTGGCCGTCAGGAGACCACACAACACTTCGGCAATAATCTTGGTGAGCGTTGATCTCGAGAAGAAGCTCGGAGTTATCGGTGCGCCAAACCCGGATTGTGTGGTCACATGATCCGGATGCCAATTTGAGTCCATCTGGACTGAACGCGACACTCAAAACCACACTCCGATGACCCCGGAGTGTTGAATGGACAGCGCCGTTCTCCGCATCCCATATAACAACCGTGAGATCACTCGACCCGCTTGCGAGTCTCTTGCCATCCGGGGAAAAGCACATCGACCACACCGTGTCTGTATGCTTCACCAGCCGGAATACTTTCTGCTTGCTCTCGACGTCCCAGATGATGATCAGTTTGTTTCCACCGCTCGCAATTCGCCTGTCGTCCGGCGATACGGCCACTGACCATACCTTGTTACTGTTTCCCTCGAATGGCCCTCCTACCGACTCGGATACTCCTTTCTCCACGTCCCAAATTCGCATGGTGCGGTCATATGAGCCAGTGGCGACCCGTCGACCGTCTTTGAAGAACGCAACTGCTGATACGACGCCCGTGTGCACTCGCATCGTCCGTGCTGGCGCCGGCGTTGCACCCCTTCTCACAGTAAGGTATGCTTTTTTTGCTACATCAAGCACTCCTGACATGTCGCGCTGGCCTAGAGAGTAAGATAAACGGTCAAGTAGCATACAAAGATGATGTGGATCATACTTTATGGTTACGTCGCCAATCTCATGTGTAGTGAGTAGAGTTGGATTTCTGCCCGTTTATAAACCGACTCATGTAGGCGCTTATCCGGGGGCCCTCCGTACTTACCACACTGCCACTGCATCCAGTACTGCCCCTTAATTCCTTCACAGCAAATCCCTTATTATACCCCTATACTCTTCCCGAATAATTATATTGGAAAACACACGCTTGCCATACTTATAACACGAGATCGTAGTCCTATCAAGTGGTACCACTTCTTCTGTCAGGTAGAGGGCTGCGAATCAATATCATGAACTCATGCCAAGCACATCTCACGATGGACATCCGGAGCTACACAGCCAAGTCATTGCTGCGGACGAGAGCGATACGTCAGGGTAACATTTTTCGAGCATGGCAGCCTTTCAAAAGCTGTCTTCATAAATAACACAATCACGTACTTTTCCGGTGCTGGTGCAAGGACCTCGACTGACATTTCACTAGTTCCGGCACTGCAGCACTGAAAATTGGATGAGCTGTTTTTGTGATAGTCGCGGTCTCAGATCTCAATGCTAAAGCTGCCCGCATGGCTCCAATACCACCAATCTGACCTGGGGAGGTCAGACGTACGAGACGAGCAACGGTAGAGGCCCTAGCTAAGTGTTGACATCTTACCCAGAATAGCAAGAGACGGAAGCAATCCTGAGCCACGATATTGGTTTAGCGTGCTACAGTAATTTTAATACACGACTACCAACCCCTTTGAAAGCTTGTGGAATTGCTGATTACTGAAGAGACAAGGTAACGCCAGACAATCATCGTGGTTTGCTTGCCTGTTATTCAAAGAGATGCGCTACTAGGGAATACCGGACGAATCTGAACGAGCGCAGTTCCAGGAAGAGATTGCGCCGGAGCTTTCTCTTCAGTGTGTAGGACGTCCGGTTTGGAGACTAGCGTGTTGTAAGAATATGAGATAGTATATGAATTGAGAATACAAAATTATAGGATATGGAAGTATTGCAATGAAAATGCGTCAGAAATCCCCGTTCTTCGCAGCTACAATATCTCCAACATCCTGCCATTCATCACGTCATCAACAGAAGCCATGTCCCTGACTTGTGCGATGATATTGTTATCCGGAGCGATCCTCTTGTACTCCTCACCACGCTGCTGCGCTAGCAAAAGTGCGCCAAAAGGCTGAGCAAGGCGAACGAGCAACCTCAACCCTCGGGTAGCCGGTTCATCATCTCTAGGAGACCAGCCGAGCGGATCATCTGATGGAGACCCAGGCTCAGGCGCATCATCCGTCTCGTCTGCAAAGTCGGGCAGCTCGAGATCATAACGATTCCAAGGACGGATGAGCAAGAATGTCCGCCGAATAGGCCTTGCAGGCGAGAATTGAACTAGCTTGTCTTCCGTTGTGACCAGCAGGTCTTGTAGCCCGGCTGCCTTGATATCATAGGTGAAACATCTGTCCCCGTCTTGACTAGGCCTCCGCCTGACTTCGGTAAGAGGAAATATAATGCAAGGTAATTGCAGTCTGGCGTTCGCGAAACGAGGAATGCTGAGCTTCTCCAGGATGGTATACAGATTTAAAGTCGACTCCAAAGCCACAATATTTTGCAGCACGGAGACCGAATTCTGCATCTCAGCTTCGGATAGAGATGGCAGCGCACACGACGGAGCCATGTATGAGGAAATATCGGCTGGCAGACAACTGTTGAAGTTGGAAGATTGTCCCACCCAATCAAGGGCTGTGATGTCGCCCGAATGGGCTATGACTTCCTGCAAGAGTCGTCCGAGCGCCTTTTGTCTTTTCTCTCCGTAGATTACAGGAAGGTTGACATCGAAGATGCCAAATAAAGAGTAGGCAATGTCTTCCTCCCTCGTGGTGTCACGGTTTGACGCCCATCGGAGTTTCTCGCGCGCACCTCTTGTCCCCGGGCGGAAGGCGACGAGCGCCCACGCATTTATGCCAGTTGAATGCTCCAATTCCTGCATGATACTGACAGACTGCTTGTGGTTGCGTGAGCGGTCGTCGAGATATAGGGTCCAGTCTGCTTGGTAGAAGAGAACAATTTGAGGAGCGAGGAACTCCTGAACTGTCCATCCTCGTGTGTTCCAAATACTGTTTGCGAGGGCGCCAGACTGTGACAAAGGCGGGACATCCAATAGGTAGACAATGGTGAGTGCTGAGTGGTGATACCAGACGAACATGGCGTTCACTGATTGTTGGAGTTCTACATTGTTGTTCTGGTCGATGCAGCATGTATCGCTCCACGCCCAACGATGCCCCGCATCACGAGCAACTTGGCAGAACTTCTGCAACTTCAACACAGTTACGAGCGGATCCATGTCATATATGACTTTGTCCTGAATGTCGTGCAGTAGCGGCTCCCCCCTTTCCCACCTATGAGATAACATGACCCAACTGAAGTACTTCGCGACTGCTTCTTTGACGGGCTCTGTTTGGAAGGGCCCATGCATCACCGATGAATAGAAAAGCTCCTTGTACTCTGTGCTTTCAATGAATGCGTTGATCTGTGCATCACGATTGCATAAACGTCCAGTGGAGGTGTTAATTAGACGAAGTGGGGCGTTTTCCAGTTGAGCGTGAATGGCTCGTCGAATAACATCTTCTACTTCAGATGGACTAATATATTTATGACGTAGTTCTGGAGAACGAGTTCATGATCATCACGTCAACGCGTGAGTGATTTTGGGCTTACTTTGCATCTGTGCGTCAGGAGCATCGTCCAACTTGGAGAGCATGATTTTGAAGGCCTCGAATGCATCATCATAGTGCTGTGCGCCACGAAGCGCTGCATGCTTCAGTTCGTACCCGAGATAAGACGAAGGGTTGAGTTCAATGACCTGCGAATATCATCACAATTGGTAAAACAGTGACAGATATTATACGCACTTTTTCAGCATCTGAAAGGGCCCCCACGAAGAGTTTTTGTCCCAAATTCACCTTACTGCGGTGCGCGAAGTAGGAGGGAGATGAGGAATACAGCTGGATTGCTGCAGAAAGTGTATTTTCGATCGACCAGAGCTGAACATTCCCATCATTGTCTCCAGTCACGAGCAATTCTCCATTAGGAGAAATTGCGACGCAGATAACTTGTGAATTGTGTTTGAGTGGCTGTCCTATCTGCTGATGTACCTTTGTGCTCCACAGCCGCACAGTGGTATCGAGCGAGGCAGTGGCAATGAGGGAGCCTTCAGAAGATATGGCGAGCGAGTTGATGTAGGCGGTTTGACCAATGCAAGGTTGACCGATCTGGTATCCATTCGACGAGTCCCAGAACTTGACTGTTTTGTCGTATGACGCGGATACAAGTTGCTGTCCGTCAGGCGACCACACAACACTTTTAACGACATGTTTGTGAGTGTGAATCTCGAGAAGAAGTTCGGCGTTATCGGTGCACCAAATCCGGATGTTTCTGTATGATCCGGATGCTAATTTTAGCCCATCTGGGCTGAAGGCGACACTCAACACACTACCCGAATGACCCTCGAGTGTTGAGAGGACAGTGCCAGTCTCCGCATCCCATATAACAACCGAGCAATCCCATGACCCACTTGCGAGTCTCTTGCCATCGGGGGAGAAGCAAACCGACCACACCTTGTCTGTATGCTTCACCAGCCGGGATACCTCCTGCTTGCTCTCGACGTCCCAGATGATGATAGTTTCATCCCATCCACCGCTTGCAATTCGCCTTTCGTCTGGAGATACAGCGACTGATTCCACCCAGCCACTGTGTCCCTCGAATGGCCCTCCTACCAATTCTCCTTTCTCCACGTCCCAAATTCGCAGGGTGAGGTCCCTTGAACCAGTGACGACTCGTCGACCGTCTTTGAAGAACGCGACTGTCCTCACCGATTTCATGTGCACTCGCATCGTTCGCGTTGGCGCCTGCTGGGTGGTCTGCGCCGGTGTCGCGTACCCTCCCACAGTAAGATACGCTGTTTTTACTCCATTAAACACTCCTTCCAACATATCCCGCTAGCCTAGACAGGGAGATGGACGGTCAGTGATGTTTGAAGTCAACGAGGAGCGTACTGTCTTTACGTCGTCAATATTATGTGCCGTGCGTAGAGTTAGATTTCTGCCCATAACCCAACTCATGTAGGCTCTTTATATATCGTTGGCTCCATACCACGTTGCTACAGCGTGGATCTCATTTCGCTCTTTCTATCATCACTGCCCCTGTCCACAAACGTCTGTCATAATCAAATTGCTTCATTATTCTGTTCACAGCACCCATATTCTCCCCGGAGATTACGCTTGTCGTATATCCCGAAAGCTTAGTTCCTATCGAGTTCTTCTGTCAGGTTGGGCTCTGCGAGACGCAATCAACATCATGAGCTCATTCCTAGCACATCTCACAAAAGCCATCCGGAACTACACAGGCAGTCGAAATTGCCATCGATAAGGATAATGTCTCAGGTCACTTGTCGAGCACGGCGACCTTTCAAAAACACGAATGATCGCATACTCTCCAGCGCTCATGCAAGGAACTCGACTCCGATTTACTTTTATTTCACTAGTTCGGGGGCTGCAGTGCCGACAGTTGGGTATGATGTATTTTCATCAGTCGCGGTCTGAATGCTATGGTTGTCCGTAGGTATCCTCCGATACCACAGATCTGAGATGGGGAGGTCAGACATACGAGATGAGCGACGGTAGAGTCAGTAGGCTGCTAACTGTTGACGTCCCGCCCATCAGCTCTGGAGTAGATCTTTGACATGTATGGTTTAGCGCGCGACAGTACTTCTAATACATGATCACCAGGTTTCGTCGTCGAACTTTGATTGTGCTTCAACGCCCTTGCGATCCCTTTGAAAACTTCTATCTGGATTTGCTGCTTATCCCCATTGAAGTGGCACGGCAACGCAAGACCATCGTCAGTTTAGATTGTCATTCACGAAAATACCATCACTCACAACTGCTGGTCTACGAATCGGTCTACGAGAGCGGTATCTGGTACATCTCTTTAACCTTCGCCACAACTTCTGGAACTCCAGTATTCTGTATAGAAATAAAAGACGCAAACGGCCATTGATGAGAAGACAGGACCAAGAATCACGATATATCTCACCTTGGTGATCTCGTCGCTGATCTTAACGCACTCCTTCCCATCAATCGATCCAAGTTTGATCACTATATTCAACGCCTTGCTCTGTTCCTTATACCCACCGCTCTTCTTCTTGAAGTCGTTCGTCAGCCAAGTACCAATGCCAAACGAGCCTACGCGTTCAAAAATTCAAAAAAAATCAGACATCAAAGTAAGACAAGCACGCAAATAAGCAAGACGACACGACATACACTTAAACCCCAGCTGCTGACACTGCTCATTCAACTCCTTCGCCTTCTTGAAATCCAACCCGTCGCTGAAAATGATAGCTTTCTGTTTATAATCTATCCCGAGGTCTTCATACATCTGTTTAGCCCTCGGCGCGAATACTTTCGGGTCTCCTGAGTCTTGACGCAGAGTTTTCCATTGGTTGGCGCGTCTATTGTCGAATTCCTGAAAACAAAGATACAACAGAAATAGAAACACAAAATCAGAGACGCTGCGCAGCACGGTCGACATACGCACCCGATAAAACACCTCAGTGGAGAAGGTATCCGTAAGCGTGACGGAAAGACTGTCCCCGTAAAGTTTCGACCAAAGATCTAAAGCTGTGCCAGCAGCATCTTTGTAATCGAATAATGCCGCGTTCTAAGTGTTTGATCAGGAAGAGACATATCATGAATTGACTAGACTTGCGCCCATGAACCACTCGCTGAAAAAGATAAAGTCGTAAATCGTAAGTCATAGGGAAGTAAAAGGAAGAGGGGCGTACTGAGCGACCGTCCCTATGGCGTTGAGGTTGTAACGCATAGCGAGGTAGACCTGTGCGCCGATCTGTGTTGAGAAACCCAAAGAGGACCACTAATCTGAAGACCCGCATACATTACTAGTTCCAAAGAACCCATCCTTCCACTCATGCGCATCCCTCGCTTTGACAATCCCTTTCACCACCAAATCCTGTGTGGCGAAAGACCGCCTGCGACGCGTCCCGAATTCGCTGAACGTACATCGCGCGTCTAGAAGACATGTAGCTTTATGCGCGGCTTGTTCTGCGCAAAATCCATACCCATACTCAGTAGCACGAATCAAGAATCAATGATCAAGGAGATTTGTTTACCTTCTTGCCCGGTATAATCCCAATCTTGATCAGCATACCGAAAATACATCTCGCAGAGACACGCCATTAGCGGTACCTCCCATAAGACCGTCTCAAGCCACGTCCCTTTCGCTTCGATCTTGACGCTACCCATGTCGGGATCATCAGAGGATGGGACGAAGGTGACAGAGATCTGAGTTGGTGCGCGTCAATGGAGGAGCACAATACAAACGTGAAGAAAGAGCATATAATCACTTGTTCGGGTTTGAACCTGTAAGACTGGAGATAATCGAGGTAAGCAGGCTTGAAATACTTGCAATTATCTTGCAACCAGGCGCGTTCATCTTGTGTTAGCTGAACCTCGGCGAAATCTGTATATGCACAATGATCAATTAAGGACACGGCCCGAATAGATAATTGAATAGACAAACCATTCAGTGATTCTCGAAACTTCTCTATGCATACTCTAGAGAACCGGCGTTGTTTATCACGGTGCGTGAAACGGTATACGACTTGTGCGGTAGGATAGTATTCGAAGATAGCCTGTTGCATCGTGAACTGCACAACTGCGTCAACATGACTTGACTCGGACAGGAGAAACGTTAAAATCATGATGACGGTGCTACTGCGATACATGCCTTGTACAAGTCGGTGTCGAGGATCGACACGACCTTGAAATCAGACTGGACATCTAGGGCGCTAACGCTGGTGTTACCCGCCATGCTGATGATCGATGGAGTAAGAGAGTGGTGCTGTTTCAAGTTACCGGTACCTGAGATCCTACTAGGAGTCTTTAGCCGGTTTTGGTAGGCTACACAGTACTTTGGATTAATGGCTACGATTTCGCGTGCACCATCGAGCTGCTAATGGACATCAACTGGAACACGACATCCTACACTGCTCACGTCTACGTCTCCTCAGTCTCCTTCACCACAACCATTCCCGGTCCTGCCTCAAGCTTATCCACCAAATCACCCGTCCTCTCCTTCAACGCATCCCTCATCTCACTCCACAGCACCTTGCCCGCATCACACGCAACCCTAAACACCTCCTCAAACCGATCCATATGCAACCTCGTCTCCATCTGCACGAGCGTCACCCTCCCCGTGCGAGGCATCACGCCCACCACCACGCTCGGCACGTCGTTCTCTTCGACTGTCGTGAGATCGAGTAAGGGTTGGGTGCCGTGCACGCCTCCGCTGATGGCGCAGACGAAGTCAAAGAGGGGGATACCTGCGGTTGCGAGCGCGAGGGTGGAGCCGTTTATGCACGCAGGGAGGAGCCCGCCGTCGAGCTGGAGGACGTGGATGAAGATGTCGATTGTGCTGCGGGGGTAGAGATGCGTTTGGACGACGGGCTCGAATGTGCTTTTGATTGTTGCTGCGAGTTCGAGGAGGCGTCTATGTCGTTTTATGAGCGAGAATGCAATAGAGTGTAGATAACACTTACTTGTCACCTCTGCCTCTTCTCCGTCGTTCACCGACGCCAAAAGGGGCGAGCTGGACTTCGACGTTTAGTGTTGCGCGATCATGGAATGTCTCGCGTCTGCTGCCTGCTTTTGCTTCGTGTGGGCCGAGGACTGAGACGCGGACTTGGGTGAGGCCGTGTGAGTAAGTGACGCTGCCGTCTGCAGTTCCTTGTGCTCCAAAGTTGATGGATAGTGTGCGTAGCTCATAAGGTCTGCGACCGTCGCTGCGAAGAAGACCGGCGTTGAGGAGCTCGATGCGGGAGGACTGTGGATGGAGGTGAATGTATGGGGAGGTTATGGTGGGATGGAGTAAACTGGGCGCACCATGATTGGTCTGGAAGAAGACGTGGTCAATACTTATGGTTAGTTTTGGAGGATGTAGCCTTTTTGAAAGTCTCACGGGTTATAAGCGTTGGGTTATCTTATCTTATCTCGTCCAGGTAAGACAGCGCAACTCCTCTCATACAGTACTACATTTTGGTGTTACATTGATCCTCTTGACCTCGATGCGCCTGAAGCATGCAAGCCATTTCTCACCAGCATTGCGTTCTACCTTTTTTCCTTCTTCCGTTGCACCATATACTGCATCCAAGATCGGGCCCTTGCCTTCTTTCCTTAGTTCCTGCTCCTCCACGAACTGGAAGAGAGGATGAGCCTCTAGATGTGCACGCATCCACTGTGCAAGATCCTCCACATCTGTGATAGTATACACGAGCCCACCCGGTGCGAGGACATATGCGTACTCTGCAAGAAGGGTGGGTGAGATGATGCGGGCTTTGTGTTTGCGTGCTTTGAAATGCGGATCAGGGAAGAGGAAGAAGAGGGCTGTGAGAGAAGCCTTTGGAAAGAAGTTTGGGAGGAATTTCATGGCGTTTGCGCGGATGACAGAGACATTTTGATATGGAGCGGGGGTGGATGTGTCGGCGGTGGCGCGGAGTGCGGTGATACGATCGTGGACATACTGTGTTACTTGGACACGAATTTCAAGACCTGCGGATATAAGATTGGGATCAAAATAAGATTGGGAAACTGACCAAGCATGAGTGTGTCAGGGAAGAGAGGGGCGAGTGCGATGAGCAGACCACCAAAACCACATCCAATGTCTGCAAACGCGGGTGTCTTGCCGCTGTCTGCAAAGGCAGGGTAGTGAACTGACCAATCGAATGAGTCGGGTGATGCTGGATAGGCTAGGGCATGATCAGAGAATGGGTTCGCGTGTGCTCGTTGTCTGTAGTGTTTTTTCTGTTCACATATTAGAATTTTGTATGATCGATCTAAGTGAACTGACCTGTGGAAGTAGTGTCGCCGTCGTCGTCGCCGTCGATGTCGACGTCGTTGGCTTGTCTAATCTCTTTCGCTTTGGCATACTCGGCCGTGTACCGAACACAGTTCAATTGCATCGCCCGCGTCGACCCATTTTGCACGTGGTCCGATGTGTTCCGATATTTCCCTCTCTCCACTTTTTAAATTTAAATTTCAACTCTGCACTTTCTCTTTATCCTCTCCACCATGGTCGCTGCTCTCCGTAACGTCTTCAACGTCGTATGTCCAATTCCCTTCACTGTGTCAACCTAATACTAATTCTTCCTAGTCGCGCTCTCCACTGCTCGCACGCACCTCAATTCGATTCTCTTCAACAGCTTCAAGACAGCTCACTTTAAAAGAACGTCTTGCCGAGCTCATTCCTGCAGAAATAGAAAAGGTGCGCGTGCTACACCTTAATTATCCTTCACCATCAATTTTTGTCATCATCGAATCACGCTCATTTCCGTTTCCGTCCTCAGGTAAAAGCAATACGCGCAGAGCATGGTAAAAAGGCGTTCGGTCCTGTAACAGTCGACCAGCTCTATGGCGGTATGCGTGGTCTCCCAGCCCTCATCTGGGACGGCTCCGTCCTCGACCCAGGTCCGTCATCTTTTCTTTCTTATCTTTCCCGTCTCACGCTTTTGCAGAGGAAGGTATTCGTTTCCGTGGAAAGTCTATCGACGAGTGCAAGAGCCTTCTACCCGCCGCACCAGGTGGCACAGAACCTCTCCCGGAAGGTCTTTTCTGGCTTCTCCTCACCGGCGAGATTCCTTCCAAGGAGCAGGTTGCCGAGCTTAGCCGCGACTGGGCTGCCCGTGCTGAGATACCCGACTTCGTGAAGGAGATCATCGACCGCTGCCCTCCTACCCTTCACCCCATGAGCCAGTTCTCCATGGCAGTCACCGCACTCAACCATGACTCTGCCTTTGCAAAGGCATACCAGGACGGGGTCTCTAAGAAGGAATACTGGGGATACACCTTCGAGGACTCCATGGATCTGTGAGTTTATGCGCTTTATTCAGCTCATTAATACTCACCTCCCCCATAGCATTGCCAAGCTCCCCAACATCGCCGGTCGCATATACCGCAATGTGTTCGGCGACGGCAAGCTCCCTGCCATCGACAACAGCAAGGACTACTCCGCCAACCTTGCAACCCTCCTCGGCTTTGGTGACAACGAAGCGTTCGTCGAGCTCCTTCGTCTCTACATCACCATCCACACGTAAGCCTTCATTCCTACCAAATGCAATATAACTTACATCACCCAAGTGACCACGAAGGTGGTAACGTCTCTGCCCACACCGGCAAGCTCGTCGGCTCCGCCCTCTCCGACCCCTTCCTCGCCTTCGGCGCCTCCTTAAATGGTCTCGCCGGCCCCCTCCACGGCCTCGCCAACCAAGAAGTCCTTCTCTGGCTGCGCAAAATGCAATCCCAAATCGGTGAAAACGCCACAGACGCAGCCGTCAAAGACTACGTCTGGTCCACGCTCAAAGGCGGACAAGTCGTACCAGGCTACGGGCACGCCGTCCTCCGCAAGACCGACCCCCGCTACACCGCCCAGCGCGAATTCGCACTCAAGAACCTCCCCAATGACCCCCTCTTCAAACTCGTCGGCCAGATATACAATATCGTGCCTGATATCTTGTTGGAGGCGGGTAAGGCCAAGAACCCATGGCCGAATGTGGACGCGCATTCGGGTGTGCTTTTGACGCATTATGGGCTGCATGAGATGCAGTTCTATACTGTCTTGTTCGGTGTTTCGCGTGCGTTTGGTGTTGCTGCGCAGCTGATCTGGGATCGTGCCCTTGGTGCTCGTGAGTGTCGTTTCATCTAATGTCGACTGATGAGATGCTGAATGTATGTTGTAGCTTTGGAACGTCCGAAATCGTATTCGAGTGAGGCTATCCAAAACATGTTCAAGGACAGGCCTTGATAGATGGTCGTTTCGGTTGTTGTTGTTTTCGCATATCTTTATGGCTACATGATTCATAGACTACCTTAAATCCATGAAAGCTATTGTTCCAGGGAATTCATTGGGTGATGAACACGGACGTAGACTTTGCCTGTTCCTGCAGTGCCTTGGGGGATGATGAGACTGAGCGAGTTTCTGGGGTATGAGTTATAACCCCACTGGAGGTTGGCGAGGGAAGTCATCGGTTGTCGTTTGTCAACTGGGATAATACCATTGGTGGATACTAGAATGAAATGCCAACATCATGGGTTTCATTGCGATAAAAATGAGTACTGTGTGACAAAGTAGTGCCTGATGTGTAGGTCTCTGAAGTCTGCTTTGAAGGAAAATCTAGCATCACGAGCAACTTTGCAGAATGACTGCAACTTCACGAAACCACCAACTTGTACACGACCTTGTTTTGGGTGTCATGCAGCAGCGCCTGCGTACCTTCCCACCTATGCGACAGTATGACGCAACGGAAATACGTCGCTACCGCTTCTTCGATGCGCTGCATTAATATACGGAGGTCTGCATGCTTCATGATCAATGACAACAACAGCTCATTGTACTCTGTGCTCCTTTTGAAGGCGCTTATCTGCGCATCTCGGTCAGATAAGACCTCGGTGGCAGTGTTGAGTAGACGAAGTGGAGCAGTGTCGAGTTGAACGCCAATGAGCTTGCGAACTAACACCTTCTGCTTCGGAGGGACTGGCATACTGCTTGCGCAGGTCTAAGGAGAGAGTTAAGCATCTGCACACGTGTGTTGCGTAGGGCTTACTTCATATTTGCATGTCGTAAGCACTCTCAAATTTGGCGAGCATCATTTGGAAGGCCTCGATGGCTTCGTCGTGGGGTCGGGCATGGGTCTTGGAATGAGTTGTGACATTTTACTGGAGGCGTCGAATATGGTCGAGCTGGACTTGGTGGAGGGAGTGTGCCGGTGAACATGTACACCTATGTAGGCGCCTTGCTCTAATTAGTATACGCTGTAGATGTGATGAAATGCGCAATACAACTTGCATGCATGCCTGGTTATCAAGATTCAAGACGTTGTTGTAGTTTGCTGTCCAAAAGCTACTCTATGTAATAGGCGAATATCATCGACATGGCCCCAAAATCGTCGCCGAAGTTGGCTTCAGAAACATCGTTTTCCGCCGAAGACGACGACCGCCTGTATGACTTCTCAACGGACGGGGATGATTCGTCCGACAATGACGCGGCTGCTGGCGAAGGGATTGATGTTGGGGGGCTGCCTACTGTCGCCAAAGATGATGCGACAGTAAGGAGGAAACTTGAGATAGCAAAACAACATCCGGTGAGTGCATTGGGGAGCTGTTGGCGTGTTTTTCTCTGACAGTGGGGTTCCCGGTGATTCACTAGGCCTATCCGTAAAACTTGCATGCAATCTACTATGATGCTCCAAAGCAAACTTTAATAAATTGCGCGATGCAACTCCGCAGTGAGCGATACAACCGTCGAGTGCGCGATACACTAGCTAATTCTACTAGTAAACTGGACCGCTGAAATCTTCGAAGCTGGGCTCGACAATCAAGTATTTTGCGAGATCATCAGCTGTACGAGCGATGAGTTTTCGCTCGTGCCCAAAAGCACTTGGGGCTACTTTGGGCCTTCACAATATATGGTAACACGGCTTTCCAGCAGTCGAGGTTTATTTCCCCGATGTCTAGTTTCGCGAGCCGTTCGACGACGGTTGCGGATTTCGTCCGTCCAGCAAATTTACCCATTCCATTCCACCACAGCTGCTTCCAGTCCCCCTCGCATCTCTTTTGCTTCAAGTTCGTGCAGAAACATTAATTCATATTTCATTACTTTTTTTTTCACTCACTCACTCACTCAGAATCCAGTTTTTCTAGAAAGTTCCAATGCAGACATCGAGGAACTCGCAGCCAATGTTATTCGACAACTGTCTCTGGCGCCACAGACCCCGCAAAAAAACACTGTCCCCTCCAGCTCTTTTTTCAGCGCACAGGCCGGGTCAAGTCGTCAGGTGTCACACTTCGGCTAGGGTGTGACATGGGTGAGGGCTACCGGGGTACCCACCCAGGTACCACCCGCTGACGGAATGTGGGACGGATGGTACGGGTGGTGGGTACCGTAGATGGCTCCACCCACACGGGTACGGGTCAGAGAGCTTGCTAAAGTTGGGTATCCACGGGTACCCGCGGGTGTTCTACTACCCCAATAGCAAATGATCGACGGCCGAATGCCCTGAACAAGACTCCCTACTTGCACTTATTCAATGTCGAGATCAAGCTCGATGAGGTATGAACCAGTACCAAGCATTGCTGTATGACGACAGACCTCATAAACTAGTTGCAGATGCATATCGTGCCTCGAACCAGACTCCCTACTTGCACTTATCCAATGTTGAAATCAAGCTCGATGAGGTATGAACCGGTACCAAGCATTGCTGTCCTCATAAACTTGTTTCAGATGAATACATACTGGTCGTTATCAGAGCCTGTCAACATGCCACTAACTGATGCATCTATTCCAGATATTTAAATCCGATGTGTGCAGCGCGCTGCACGGCCAGTTGTCACCCTCTCTCGTCAGTTAACCTCGGTCCTCCATGCCAAGGAGCAGTTTCAACTTACCTTCGGGCGCGTCTTCGGCGCCCGAGTCGCAACAAATACACGCAGTCGCAAAAGAACGGCGTCTCCGATTCCTGTTCTAGAGTCTCCAAAAAAGAAGCGGCTTGCCAAAGCAGAGCGGTCTGACATAGCAATTTGGAGCCATACTGATGATGAGATTATAAGTGAGTGTCTTCCTTATTTAATTGTACGACGTAATGTAGCTACATGTTATTTCACTAGAGGCATCAACATCACGCTGGAATTCGCCAGCTTACAAGCACTACGAAACGTCGCTCAAGCGTCACTTCAAAGGCAACGGAAGTCCGCATTATCTCGAGTTTGTTTTCATATGTTCTCATACCTACTACAGTTCTACATACTATACACTATGTCACCTGCGGGTGACCCGTACCACCTGCGGATCCACCCACGGATCCACCCACACCCGTGTTAGTCTGACCCGTACGGGTGCGGGGAGACCTTCAGAGCCCCACGTACCCGCGGATTGGGTACGGGTGCCACCCGGGTGCACCCATGTCACACCCTAACTTTGGCACCGCTGATCTGCTGTCTACACATCTCCATTTTCCAAGCATTCTTCGTCGCGTCGCCATGCCACCTGACTTCGTAGAGCCCCAACCATCCGGTATCATCTTGCATGGTATTCGCGACCCTGATAGCCCCTCCACGTATTTATTCTTAGTCTGAGGATTATTTTATTGGCGACGTGAATATTACCGTCTAATCTCTCCGAGTCGTGCCCTACTGCCATCTACTTAGTATCTTTTCTAATACTTAATTTTGGAGCTTCCATTGCCTATATCTTGCTACCCTGACCTGCTACTGTGATCAAACTGTTCCTGCTATGATACACCACCTTAAACTAAAGGAACTACCATACATTGCCTTTCAACATTTGCTTCGCTGTGCAACTGCACTTAAGACGATATACTCTAACCCCAGCATCATATTGTCTAAATAGTTCCTCCCGCAGGGATAAGCTCGCAAGAAAAGCGAGATCTGCTTGCTGTAATGAAGACATGGAGACAATTATCGACACAGTCAGGAAATAGAGCGGGCGGGCAGGTAGGGGGAGGAGTTTGGGTGAGAAAGGTGGGTGGGGGGGAATGGGCATCGAGGGCAATGATAATGGTCATTTTGAGCGGAGCATGAGCACAACATTCCAACAGCAGGTGGCGGGCATTCGCCGCGGCAGGCGCGATGGGTGAGGAGTATTGCGATGTCAAAGCTGTATCATCGAACAACGTTTAAACACTGCCTGAAGCCAGCCGCCGAAGCCCTAGACAAGCCCTAGACATTGGCCCCAGAAGTCTACGTGGAATAGCCTCAGAGTGGCCAGATCCCTGACTTTCACGATGAACCAAATGAAAGGTTGACTCAATCTCGGGAGGCGTGCCGGCGGCACCGTGACGTTATACCAATGAGTTTCCTTATGCGCCCGCACATAACTCTTAATCGCTAACCACCATTACCCAGCCTAGCACACCTTTGCTTGACGCAATTATTATCACTACATGGCTTTAGGCAGAATCGTGCATTACGCTGTAGACGCAGTGCTAGTTTCAACTGTCGTCGCTGGTATCCGGCGGTCGAGTGGATTCGCGTGAGTGTCTCATGCCTCATGTCCCGTACCCAACAATGTTAATGTGAATGGCGTCTGTTTTCGTTGGCTTGTGCAATCTTCAGCGTTGACACCACTCTGATATCAGACCCAACCATGCGCTCATTTGCTGATCGTTTCCTCGGCGTCGGCGAAACCATATTCGACATGGCCACAGCTACGTCTGTTAATAGTGATTATTTCAGGAAGGACTCGAGGAGACAGTAGACGATGTTTTAGGTACGAGTGAGGGGGTGGACATGAAGGTCTGGCAGTTATACACTTACTAGAGATGAACCTCTCATGTCTCAGCAGAATCAAATGGTCAATATCTCTGGTCCTAAGCTGATGGAGGCTGTATGCTGCACTCACAGACAGATTCTCGATGGGATTGAACGAGAGTTGTCTCTGAAATCTGTGCTCGTGTTTATCTTACAGTGAGAAGTTAGAAAGTACTCCCAAATTCAATCTAGTCAACGCATTTACGGGCAGACTATCAGAATCTTCACTTCCAGTAAATCCAGCCCAACGAAACACATTCATTACAAACACATCTCAGTATTTTACACCCTCCTCCTCCTCCCCCACTAACTATGTACTTGCGGTCCATCACTTACGAATATCTTGATAAATCAAAATGTTCCCTGCGAAAAAAAAGTGTGTACGTATGTAACAAACTCATCTACTTTGTTGGTAAGGAGCGGTGTGTTGGTATCCGGAATACTGTGGCACGGATTGGTGGTTCGTACTATGCATCTGAGAGAACGGAACTGAGGTGCTTGAGGAGGAGGTTCCAGGATAGTAGGGTTGCTGTTGGGAGGTGTATGGAGAAGGCGGTGCAACCGCGTTCATGTTGTAAGATGCATCGCTCCGAGAATAGCTGGAGGGTTGCCACCGGTGTTGGGACTGCACCTGGACATGGGGAGATGGATGGGTCTTTGAATTGGTCAGAAATATCGTCTTTGAAACTAAAGAATTTCAAGTCACCTGGAAGGACCCGGGGTATTGACTTACTCCAGTGACTGGAGATGTAGACTGCGGATAGCGAGTCTGCTGGGTTACGGGAACCGGATCTTGAATGGAATAAGATGGCCGTGATGTAGAAAAGCCTCCTTGCTGGGGCTGATAGTGAGCAAAGGTGACGCCAGGAGTACGGGGAGCTTGAGTATAAGACTGAGAAGGCATGCCAGATGACCTTATGTCAGACTGGTGTTCGTAGCTGTATCTCCCACTTGGCGCGCCGCCAGCGTAGTAGCTTCCGTTGGGATAGCGATCATGGGAGTAACTCTGCTGGCTGCTATAGTAGGGCTGCGTTCCAACTGAACCATACACTGCTTTCAAATCGGTTGGTGTCGGTAATTGGCTGCTGCTAAACGAAGAAGCTCTGGATCCTGACACGCGACACCTTCTGCAGATGAAGTCCTCGGCATCCCAGTTACGTTTCGGGCGACCTGCAGTGACGTCCCGTTGGTCGTGGCACCCTATATGCTGCCACTTCGAACATCGACCACAGCACATGATGGGAACACCGTCATCCTAAGATTATCACAAAATGTGAAGCCGCAAGAATATGGGATGAAAAAGAGACAAACCCGGTTAATCCCTTGTCTACCGCAGACCTCGCAATCCAGCTCCCAGTCTTCGGCTGGAGTCCGCGATCCACTACTAGCAGCGCCTAATCCATTGGCGGGAGCAGGAACAGACAATGTTGGAAACTTGCCCATCTGACCAGGTGGTATGGCGGACGAGGAAGGTTCTTGACTCACGACATCGATAGGCACGTCGGCGCTAGCGAGGAGTTTAGAATACACAAAGTATGCGCAAAATATTCATACCCGGTTTCAGCTTCAGGCTCTGCCACATGCTTAGCTTCTCGCTCCTTCCTGCGTTGCTCCCTAGCATTCTCCCTCTTAATTCGGTCCGCTTCCTCTTTCTGTCTACGCGCTTCAGCCCTCCTAGCTCGACTCATCTTCTCATCTTCCTCTGCGCGCTTCTTAGCAGCAAGTAATTCTTGCTCCTTCTCACTTTCCTTGATAGCAATACGAGATGAGCGCTTGCGATGCACGACCGCTTCTTCCTTGCGCTTCTGCTTCTCCACCTCCTAAAATTATATTGGCATCAATGCTTCCTAAGATTAAATGGAGTGGGATGCATACCCTCAGCTCAGCGGTTATTGCCGGGACGATACTTTGCATCAATACCTTATACAGCGACTTCTCAGCATAGTGAGTGGCTTTCTCAAATTGCTCGGGGAAGTTCTCCCACTCTTCGAGAGTGATACAGATCTGTTCACGATGAAGGGGGAAATATGAAATGATTAACTAATCGCTCATAAATAACTCACCGTCTCCCATTCAATAAAACCTTCGGGAAGAGATGGAAGCTCCTCATCTTCCTCATCATCATCAACTTTGCCGTTTGGTTTATCAGGAACCGGTACGAATTCCTCTTCGGACTCTTCATCTTTAACGCTAGGTTCTTCATCATCTTCTACGTTGGCTTCTTCTTGAGCGTCCCCCTCCTTTGTGTCATCGTCCTCACTAAGCTCTGTGAGGTCGCTGACCGAGTCTTCATCGCTCTCAAGCCCCGTTTTCAGCCTCGCCTTAGCCTTGGGCGGTGTCTTCTCCTCTCCCTCCGTTCCATCATGCGCACTAGGAGAAAGCCATTCGTCTGGCACCTCTTGCCACTCATCATCTGCCAAGTCACCGCGCAGCCGCGCACTCACGCGGATCCCAGAAGGCCGGCGTGGAGTCAGAGGCCTGGCATTAGCAGACTTGCTCCGAGCCATTTGGCGCTGGAATTCAGCGAGGTCCTTCGCCTGAGCATCGAGCTTCTGATTTGCACGTGATTTGGCGGCGCGGGTGCCGCGCGAACCAGACGGGCTGGAGTCCTGAGCTTGTGTTTGATTGCGCCGACGGGATGCTCTGGCGGGCGTTGTGGGTAGGGGTGTGGGCTCGGGTTGTAGATCGACTCGCTGGCGTTTGTTGACAGACTTTTTGCCACTGGATTTCGACGCGTTGGGGTTTGCGAGCCGCTTGCGTTTGAGGGTTTGTCGTGGAGGTTCACGTTGAATCCACAAACGGTCGGCTAAACCTAGGTTAAGGCTGGGCAAAGAGATGGAAAAATTGTACACACCGCCTATGAGCCAGTAGGCATTACGCTTGGCGTCATATCCTATCGGCTCTATATGCTATAAGGACTGGTGAGTAAAATGGACAATGAAGCAGGCACAGTATTACCCATTCGGCATTCTCGTCGTCGTCCTTCATCTGGGTACGTAGACGATTAGGATTGTGAAATTGCCATTCCATAAGAGTGTGTAGGGAGTCCAGTTTCTTGACTGTAGGAAGGTCGAGCCAATCAATTTGTTGCTGTAGCTGCTCGGAGTCCTGTAAAGCATCTGAGGAAGACCCAGTGACTCTATCCTTCGATTCATTGATCTTAGTTTCCTCCGACTTGACCTCGACCGCATCTGCTGAATCGTCTGGGACAGCATCTCCGTCAGCAGACGCTCCATCTTCATGCTCCACGCTTTTCTTTTCCTCTTCTTGGACCAACTCTTCTGCGGTTTCAGATGGGAGTGGGGGAGCGGTGGATGCGCGCGAGGACTCTGCGACATTGGTATATATTTGCTGAATTGGTCCTATTGGATTTGCATCTGGGTTGCGTCTCATATATTGCTTTCGTAAGGCAGTTTGCCAGTTATCAACGCTGATAGATCGACATTCGTCAGATGATAGGAGCTGGACCACAGCATATGTTGAAGGGAAGCTCACGATATTTTTCTGTCCTGCGTTAACGTGACGAGCAATCTTGTCATGATGCGGGACAAAACGCGGTTGGCAGAGTATGCGAGGTCATTTTCGATGTCCTATGATAGTTCGAAAGATAAGATGATACTCCAGAGGCAGGCAAAATCGCTACTCACAATCAAGGTCACGTCATTCATGGCAAAGAGAGCATTAAATGTGAAGAAGAACTGGCTGAAAGCAGCCCATTTCCAGTGTCGCCTGAGCTGAAGGATACTGGGATCTGCATCGGAGGCAGGAAGTTGAAAAGAGACTGAAGGTGCTTGTGGAGTGACGGAGGAGGTAAGGCGAGCAGAAGTGCGGCGAGGCATGCGCGCAGCTGAGTTAGGGCTTTATAAAAAGGTCGGAGATCCTTCGGCTGTTCAGGCGATGTTCAAATGCACAACCTGTCCAGCGATTACTAGAAAGACTTTTAAACCAAGTTTGAACTGAAATTAGTTGTTGGTGATTACCGTCGCCGTCACTGACGATGGACACGACGTTAAACAGAACGAAGCAGCTTGAAGAGTCCAGTTGGAACGAATAATTGTAAACTTGAGTTCTCAACTTGGACGAATCAACGAATCGAAACCCCCCTGGGAATTTTACAAAGACCTTCTCAGAAATTGATAATATTTGGGTACAGATTTATAGGGAAAAAAACAACTAAGGCGGCACTAGAGCGGTTTGCTGCTTTACTTTTTTCTTCAATCTCGCCTTTGTGGTCTTGGACAGCCGTCGTGTCTGTGGTATCTGGTATCTGCAAGCTTGTCAGGTCGGACAATAATCTGTGCATAGAAGTCACTCGCGTCATGTCTTTCTTCTCGTGCATTCCTGCAAGAGCCTTCGTGCACAGCGTGACTTTCATATAAGGCGCAAGCGTGAGCTTGGCGCTGTCTCCTTGTCAGCCTGAGCACCAACTTCCATACGCGAAATACGCACTGGTTTTTACCTTCCAAAGCCCTTGCTATGGTACTCGCTCGATCTTCTCCTTCAGCAGGGATCTCACCACGTTGCTCCCATTGTAGTTCATTGTACTGATGCAGTCCCGTCAGCTGTCCTGCCGAAACGTCCAAGGTCTTCAGATATTCGCGCTTCAGGATCTCCACGACTGAAATCAACCGAGGGATCGTAGATTGAGAAACATCGACTGGAGAAGTGTGTAGCGTTAGTGGCTTGTTAGGATTTTCCTGACCCCACGTTCTATCAGATGAACAGTCAATGGAAGAGCCACGGAACCAACCTGGAAAAAGTCCAATCCGTGCTTGACCCAGTATTTGATCTTGCCCTGCCTTGTTATACGTATCGAGTCCGATAATGGAGCCGCAGGTTGCGAATCTGTCTCTTCGCTGTTCATGTCAACTGTAGGCGTGAGAAAATCGCGGCCATCGAATCATCGATCGAGGAGTTGAAGACAGTCCAAATTCTCCTACAAAATACTACAAAAAGCTACACGACGTTGGGTAAGGTACCTCGTTCATCCGATTCGTTGCAGTTCTATCCACTGTACCAAACCATTAGCTGGACACTGAGTGCATGACAGTCTTACTTTCAGTTGTAGGTGTGATTCGGGAACTCACTAGCAGTTACTCTATAACAGGAGTGCCTTTGAACACACTACATATAATTACAGACTCATAACTGTATATCAGACTCCAAACCATCGGTGGGTGTGTAAGAGCCTTCATACTATTACTTAGACGTAGTGCCACATACCAAACACATACAACATTAATTCGAACACCACAACGACACACCCAGCCGACTGGCAAAACATGTAGTGGCACGTGGTTTGCTAGTATTTGTTCCACCGAAAAAGCCTTCCGAATGCTGAAACCCAGTGAAAATCGACAATAAAGAGGTAGATAGGTAGCAATAGACGTCTGAGGACAACTTGAGGTAGATAGAAATCTAAGAAATTTGAGACGGCAAAACTCTGATTTTGTGCAAAACGCAAAGAACCTTTGCAAAGGTAAAAAATGCAAGCATGTCAGACTTTGATTGTGTAGCTTGCAATGAACTTTTGACAAACTTTGCATATGCATGCATTGTGCATGTGCATGTGTGTATATTGTAGGTCCATAACTTCTGCATTTGCACATATGTTTGAGTTAGTGCAGTTGAACCACATACATATTCTCCTCTGCCCACCATGTCATTCATCCCCTCCACGACCCCTGCTCAATACAATCATTCCCTTGTGTTTCAAGTTGGCCTGCGACCATATCTCCCGTGGGCTACAACATGACAACTCTCTGAGTCATGAAGATCATGACAATGTGTTCTCAAAACACATACAACAACATCATTGAGTTTGAATGGTACCTCTCAGTCCTCATTGACCTGATCACAGACCTTATATCTACGATGTCCACAATATCCCTTCTATATGAGTGTGTACACACATGTATCATTGGTAATATGCTACAGGGCACCACTGTGTTAAAGTTACAAGGTAGACAGGGGTTGGAATTCCGAAAGTCCAAAGGTCCTAAGTCTGGTAGTATGAAGTCTGGGTGGAGTTTCTATTACTAGAGTCAGAGTGGAGAACCAGAGAAGTGGGGCAGAGATCAGGAGATCAAATGACCGGAGATACTATAATGAACAAATCTCAGTCTATTGATTAGAACTCCTGTGGTAAGTAATATGTACCTATAATGAACAACTATAGTACTTGTTAGTACTCATAAGAAATGATAGGGGAAAAACATCGGACTTACATCTCAGTCTATTGATTAGAACTGAGATGTCTAACTACTTCTTAAGAGTATATATATGTCTAACTAGCTAATTTCCGAAGCTGATTGATAAGTATGTTACAAAGACATTGGTAAGAAAACATTCATAAAACTCCGGAGTAGTTTCTGCTCCGGGCATTGCCACAATGTGGCTGTGCCAGTCCAGACTTACTAATCTCTGGTGTCTGGTACATCTATAGCCAGTTGGAAATGGTGGACTTGTCGCTGGACATTGTGGAGGTGGTGGACTTCCATCAGGACATGCTCCTATACCTCCGAACTTGATGCTGGAGATGTCAGACTCCAACACACTGGCAATGCATTTGTGCAGATGTGGGTATCCAAACTCACAGCCTTCATTGAGGATCCGAATCAGAATTGTCTGTGATTTACTTTGTCCTTTGGATGGGGGTAACTAACTGAGCTACAGTGAAGTACATTGCCTTGCTTGCAATGGCAAAGATTGTACATATGCATCCTCACTTGGTCGCAGAGCACCAAGATACAATTCTTTCAAGTGTCGACAATGAAGACATCTGCAAACATATGTGTGCATTAGATCTAGCACTCATAAGTTAGCATGAGATTTCTTTTTCCTATCTAACACAAATTCTGCAGGTCAATCGAGACAATCCACAGTCAATCGTGCAGCAGGTGTTGTTGCATCTTGTCAAGCCCGAATCCTCTGCCATTCTGTCTGCAGTGCAATCCCTATCTCAACACATAATCCCATCTACTCCAGTAAAGTTCCCAGGTGCGCTGTCTCAGTCCACCACCTACTGCAAATGATCATGACAATGTGTTATCAGAACACCTATGACAATGTCGCCGATTTTGAATGGTACCTCTCAGTCCTCATTGACCTCACATATGTATCGAATGTCAACATTGGCATGCAAATTTGTGCTATCAATGCAAGATCGCATCACAGAAGAGGGTGGTAATGGAGGTGAGCACTGCTCACTACATTCTATCATATGTATTGACCAACTTGTTCTATAGCTGGATTTGTTGAGACCAGTACATGGTCAAGACAATGACCATGATGACTAGAGGGTGCATGGTGGGATGGCAGAGGTGGGATGGCGGGTGTTGTTACAAGAACATCCGCTTGTTGGCCCCCTTACTCTTTTCTTTCTACTTATCTTTGCCTTCGCGCACGAAGACACTTTACGACAAGCTGCCCTTTTCCATTTACTCGTTTTCGCTCACTTCCTGTTCTGGGTGATCGTCCTATCACCAGTCATCTATTCTTGGTACGGTTATCTCTGACTCACGCATGACTCATGTACTATACTTAGCCCATCACCAATCCGGACATGCTTATCTCTGACTCAAACCGATGATCCGGATACGTCTTGCCCTTTACCTTTTTATCCGGATACGTCCTGCCCTTTACCCTTCTATCTGGATACATCCCCTTTTGGATTCACCCTTTACCCTTACGTTTCATACTCAGCTTGAATCCTGTTTCCAAACCACTATAAGTAGTAGACCTACTTACATTGTAGTTTCCCTAACTTGAATCTACTTAGTATTCAAACGTTCACAAGTCCTCTTAAGAACTCTTCATTCTTAAGTCTATAGTGTCTTTCTTAGTGACTAGTCGTCACTAAGTCTATAAAGCCTAGTACTATTGCCACCAGAGGAGTAACCTCTGCTTGCATTAGTAATCAGCTAGTCCTTGCGGCTAGAACGACACTCTGTACAAGCGACGTCGCACTTCGCGACCTTGTATAGACGAGACCATCTGAGTACGTAACAAAAGATTCAAGTTACCTTTTTACGCCGCTCCCATCATCGAGTGGACACCCAGATTCCCTTGGGAGAGAAATCCCAATGAGCCCGAACCACCTAGTGAGGAAGACACCTCAGATACCGACAGTATCAAAGATATCTCCGAGGATGAATTCCTGGACGAACAACCACCAAGAAACACTAACGCAAATCCAAACATTAGAATGTCCAATGTTCAGAAATCTCAGGAATTGAAAGCCGGAATTCCCTCCTATTTCAATGGAGACCTAGGACAAGTGCAGAGATGGCTTTTCAGCATCAAAGCCTACTTCCTAGTTAACAAAGACATCTACGACACAGATGAAAAGCAGGTGACCACCGCCCTCGCTTATATGACTGAAGGCACCGCCGCAGCATGGGCTCAGAACTATTACTTCGAAGCCTTTAACCAGTCAAGACCCTCCTTCGGCACGTTCGCCGCATTTGAAAAAGCTTTCAAATCATCCTTCCAATCAGTCGACCAGAAGGTCGAGGCCATGACGAAGATCAAGAATCTTAGGCAGACCGGCGAAGTCAGCGACTATATCACTGCATTCAAGACCCTCGCATCCCAATCCACCATCAAAGAAAGTGTCGCCCTCATTCATTTCTTTGAAACAGGACTTAAGTCCGGACTTCGTAACGCGGTCTACCTAAAGGAGAAAGTACCAGAAACCATAGACTCCTGGTATGAAGCAGCCACGCAGCTAGCTGCCAACCATCAGAGGTCCAAAGCCTTCTATGAAACGAAGAAAGTCTACTGCCCTCCTACCAATCAACGGTTTGTTCTGAAACCACAGTTTCAGCGAAACAACCACAAGGATAGTGATGCTATGGACATCAATAAAACACTCTCTCCCAATGAGAAAGACGAGTGTTTCCGTAAAGGACTTTGTTTCCATTGCATGAAAACCGGACATCGCGCAAACCGGTGCCCTCAAAAGCACCGCGTTAGGAGAGGAGAAAGTAGCAGGAAAGGAAAGGAACCGGTAAGACCCGCCTCTGACGGCGAGTCTGATGATGAACAAATGGAGATGGAGACCAATCGAGGACACGCCAAGATTGCCGAAGAAGAACAAGATTTGATTAGGTTTGATGACCAGGATTTTTGAAGGAGGAAACCAAAGCAACGTCCGTTTCCCCAATATGTTTGCTTTATACTAAGACTGTAGGACGATTCAATGAATTTCGAGTCC
Organism: Suillus lakei; assembly: GCA_016628065.1. Lineage (NCBI taxonomy): Eukaryota > Fungi > Basidiomycota > Agaricomycetes > Boletales > Suillaceae > Suillus > Suillus lakei. Next base: position 76,041 of record JABBWA010000058.1, on the reverse strand, counting down.
CCATTACTATCTTCTCAACCAAGCAAGCAAAAATCATTGCCACAACCGTCATCGTCGACTCAGGAGCAGGAGGATCTTTTATCAACAAGAACTTCGTGAAGAAGTCGGGGATCCAGACACACAAACTCCAACACCCTTTTCATATCACCACCGTAGACGGCAGTCATTCCTCAGATGGAAAGATAACCGACTATTGTGTCTTGGTTATCTGAATAGACCAATGAACCATGATCGGAAAGTTCAACGTCACGAAACTTTCTGATAAAGACGACTTCCTAATGGGAAAACCCTGGCTTTCTGCAATGAATCCCACCATCGACTGGGCAAAGAATACCATTTCCTTACCACCGACTATCAGATCACGATTCGTGGAACGAACACTCAATCTCAAAAGAAAAGCAAAAGGAATTCCCCAAGTTTGTTTCACCCCGAAACCTTCTGTTGAAGAGGGAGCCCCAGAAGACTTTTCTCCCATGAAAACCCTTTCTCCAACAAAGAAACACGTCATGGAGAAGATTACCCGGAAGAAGAAGAAAGCGACCCCATTAACGGAGATTGAGAAAGCTCTTCAAGAAAAGAACTTCAATACGATCGACGACGTCTGGGTAGGGAAAGTTCAATTCCTACCAAAAGTGGAAACCCCTGTGAAGTACCGGTTAGACGATGATGAAGTACTCCTGGAATACGATGTCGACGCTACCACTGTCCGCATTACCGAGAATTTATCTTTCGACACCCCCCTCACACATGACGGTACCTCCAAGCATCAAATGAAACAGCAACGTCCCCTTCGCAACGTCTGGATCTTTGGAACTTCAACAGCTAATGAAGAAGCAACCAAAACCAGCAACAAGGCGCAAGAATTCGCAAAGGAGAAAGCCCAAGAGCAAAAGAAGAAATCGTTCAAAGAATTAGTCCCATCCTATCTTCATGATTTCGCGGACGTCTTCGCCAAAGACGGACTTAACAAGTTACCGCCATCTCGACCTGGAGTAGACCATAGGATAGAAACCAAGGAAGGATTCATCCCAAAATCTTCACGTGCTTATCCTCTTTCCCCAAAAGAAACTGAAGCGGTGAAGGCTTTCCTGGATGAACATCTAAAGAAGGACTTTATCCAACCATCAAAATCGCCTCAGGCATCTGGATTCTTCTTTGTAGGAAAGAAGGACGGATCTCTCCGTCCCTGCCAGGATTATCGGTACATCAACGAATGGACGATCAAGAATGCCTACCCCCTGCCCTTAATCCCGCCACTCATTGCCAAACTTCATGACACCAAGTTCTTCACCAAAGTTGACGTTCGATCAGGCTACAACAATATTCTTATCCATCCTGATGATCGATGGAAAGCAGCATTCTCGACGTCATTCGGGCTATATGAACCAAAAGTTATGTTTTTCGGCTTATGTAATTCTCCGGCAACCTTCCAGGCATACATGAATCAAACCTTCGCCAAAGAAATTGATGAAGGATGGATGATTGTTTATATGGACGACATTTTGATATTCTCCTCTGATTTAGACGAACATCATACACGCACTTGCCGAATTCTGGACAAATTACGACAGGAAAAGCTTTTCCTTAAACCGGAGAAATGCACTTTCGATACGCAAGAAGTTGAATACCTCGGAATGATTATCCGTCCCGGACAAGTGGCTATGGACCCAGCAAAACTAAAGGGTATTGCTGATTGGCAAACCCCCACCTCGGTCAAAGAAGTCCGGTCATTCCTCGGATTTTGCAACTTTTATCGCCATTTCATCACCCATTACTCCAACCTCACATGACCCTTGCTTGATCTCACGAAGAAAGACATCCTCTTTTCTTGGTCTTCTTCCTGCGAAACCGCTTTCACGGCTCTAAAACAATGCTTCGTTTCTGAGCCAGTGCTCCGCAACCCTGACCCGGCCAGACAATTCGCCCTTGCCACAGATGCCTCCCTGTTTGCAACCGGAGCAATACTCCTCCAAACCGATGACAATGGCGCATACCACCCATGTGGTTACCTCTCCCAGTCTTTCAATGCAGCTGAACGAATTATCAGATCTATGATCGAGAACTTTTAGCTGTCATCCGTGCCCTGAAAGCCTGGAGACATTTTCTGGAAGGAAACCCCCACCCAGTCATCATTTTTACGGATCATATGAACCTCCTCTATTTCCGTGCAGCTCAGAAGTTGACCAGACGACAAGCTCGCTGGCAACTCACTCTTTGTGATTTTGAATTGCAATTCCATCACGTACCCGGCTCTAAACTTGCAGCACCTGACGCTCTGTCACGACGACCTGATCATGTAATTCCGGGTGAAGATAATACAGATATTACTCTTCTACCTGACTCCCTTTTCATCAGCCTGCTTGACACTCGCCTTGGCGAGGAGTTCACCCGCTTGTCTGATGAAAATTCCTCCGACACCACCATTCAGACTGCGCTCAATGCGCTCAACGGTGCTTGTGCCCCACCAATGAAATCTGCCCTCAGTGACTGGCGCTTCACTGATGGTGTTTTGTATTATAAGGATTGCGCCTATGTGCCCGCCCCCCTCCACAAACGGATCCTTGAACTCCACCATGATCACCCAACCGCAGGACACCCTGGTCGGTCAACTACCGAATGGAATGTCAAGCATTCCTATTGGTGGCCGGGAATGGGTACTTTCATTCGACTTTATGTAACAGGCTGTGCCACCTGTCAGCAGATGAAAGTCGACACCCATCCCACCACACCCCCCCTGATGCCAATTCCGTCTTCCGTCACCCGCCCCTTCGCCCAATTGTCTGTCGACTTGATCACAGACCTCCCATCTTCGAACGGCTTTGATTCTGTCATGGTCGTGGTAGACCATGGTCTTACGAAGGGGGTAATTCTCTGTCCTTGCATGAAGACCATCACTGCAGAAGGAGTAGCGCAGCTATTCTATAAAAAAGTATTCATGCGTTTTGGCCTCTACGATAAAATTATCTCAGACAGAGGTCCCCAATTCGCCTCCAAACTAGCCAAAGAACTCGGAAGACTCCTGGACTACCAAGTCGCATTATCCACAGCCTACCACCCGCAGACAGACGGACAAACTGAACGGATGAACCAAGAATTAGAAACCTACCTCAGAATCTATTGCTGAACCAATCCCCATGAATGGGCCAAACACCTTCCCATGGCCGAGTTTGTCCACAACTCCTGGAAGCATAGTGCCCGAAACGCCTCCCCTTTCTTCCTCCTCATGGGATACGAACCACGCGGAATTCCCCATGCATTACCCGACTCCTCCCTTCCTACCGCAGAAGAATGAGTTAGAAACCTACAGAAGATCAGAGAAGAGGCACTAGCTTGTCATTCGCTTGCTCAACAGCGAATGGCGGAACAATCACATGGACAGAAATACACACCTTGGAAAATCAAAGACAAAGTCTGGCTCTCCGCAGCCCATCTTATCACAAAACTACCGTCGAAGAAGCTCGCACCCAAGCGATACGGACCCTTTGAAGTTATAGAAACCCTCTCCCCTATCACGTTCAAACTGAAATTACCGGCATCATGGAAAGTTCACCCCGTGTTTCATGGATCGGAACTTTCCTCCTATACCGAGACAACGGTACACAGACCGAATTTCACTGAACCTTCCCCAGATCTTATCAATGGAGAGGAGCACTACGAAGTCGAGGCCATTCTGCAGCATAAAGGAATTGGTGCAAGACGCCGATACCTCATATCATGGACTGGATATCCCGAGTCCGAAAACTCCTGGCTACCTGAAGCGGAGTTAGCATCGTCAGCAGCGGATCTATTACAGACATATAAGAAGAGGTCGAAGCTCCCAGGAAAGACAGTCGCACTTTAAACTGCAACTACCATCTGCCTCAAACATGACTAGTATCTCTTTGGTCTCCTCCCACTCGTCGTCCGATTCCTCCTTTATCTGTGACCAACCATTCTCTAGACCTGTACTCCCTGCCCATCGTCGTGCCTACTGGGAGGCCGTCGTCCTCGACACCCAATTCGCTATGCGCCTTGACTCCTACATCTGCAGGACCGGCGACCAAATCTTGATGAACATCGTAGACGCCTTTTGCGCCGCCGACAACCTTACCCCCGCAGCCCTTGAACTACAGAGCATCCCCGAAGCCAGATTCAGTGCAGTAGCACTACGCTTTAACCAAGGAAAGATTAAATCCGCACTCTCCAATCTCCTCACCACTCATAACTTCGAAGATGTCGTCTCAAAGCTTGAGGAAGAAGAAGCATTCAATGCACCCCCTGACCCAGTTAGGGTGATAGCTAGACACGTTGACGACCATGGTTCCACTAGCTTCCCCATCCGAGACTTCATGAGATCCTTACGACCCACCGTCAGCGACGAAGTAGTCGTTGAACCACCCACTCCCCCTGCCGAAGAAAGCAATGAAGCGGGAGCAGCATTGGATGAGATCCTACGCTTAACTACCGAAGTAGAAGAAACAATCGCCACCCCCGAATATCGCTCGCAGTCAGAACGTCCCAATGACTTCGTCCCCACCATCGCCATTCCCCAAACCGTCCTAGACACCGCCACCGCAGTCCCTGTCCCACCGCCTCGCCGTCGCAAACCGTCGCCTCCATTGGCAAACCATTCTCTCACATGGGCTCCCCCCCATTAATGCACATCAACCCCTTGTATCACCATTCACTGACCGCACCAATGAGGAACATACTCTCGACGTTGCTCGACTCGAAGTGTCGGAAACTACCCAGACCCGCCGCAACAACTTCGTGTGCCGACACTGCCATGCTTATGGCCATCATCAGAAGAACTGTAACCAATACTATTGCAGGATATGCGGAAAGTTTGCCCCCAGACACCTCACCACATACTGCCCCACCCTCGCAGGAAAACGTCTTCTTCATCGTGGACCATCTGCAGAACGCTTCTACACAGACCTAAAGAAATTAGAAGCTGCCTATGATCAGGATGCGGCCCGTCTTGAACAAGACAAAGCAGAGAATGAGATAGAGGCACTTGACTGGTTGGCCGACATTGACCTTGACCCGGTCTACTATGACAACATGGATGACTGAACTCGTTGATTTCAGCCCTAGAAACCGGGGTAATGTTACAAGAACATCCGCTTGTTGGCCCCCTTACTCTTTTCTTTCTACTTATCTTTGCCTTCGCGCACGAAGACACTTTACGACAAGCTGCCCTTTTCCATTTACTCGTTTTCGCTCACTTCCTGTTCTGGGTGATCGTCCTATCACCAGTCATCTATTCTTGGTACGGTTATCTCTGACTCACGCGTGACTCATGTACTATACTTAGCCCATCACCAATCCGGACATGCTTATCTCTGACTCAAACCGATGATCCGGATACGTCTTGCCCTTTACCTTTTTATCCGGATACGTCCTGCCCTTTACCCTTCTATCTGGATACATCCCCTTTTGGATTCACCCTTTACCCTTACGTTTCATACTCAGCTTGAATCCTGTTTCCAAACCACTATAAGTAGTAGACCTACTTACATTGTAGTTTCCCTAACTTGAATCTACTTAGTATTCAAACGTTCACAAGTCCTCTTAAGAACTCTTCATTCTTAAGTCTATAGTGTCTTTCTTAGTGACTAGTCGTCACTAAGTCTATAAAGCCTAGTACTATTGCCACCAGAGGAGTAACCTCTGCTTGCATTAGTAATCAGCTAGTCCTTGCGGCTAGAACGACACTCTGTACAAGCGACGTCGCACTTCGCGACCTTGTATAGACGAGACCATCTGAGTACGTAACAGGTGTGGGTGCAGCGATACCACGAGCACCTAATCATATAGATACCTATAGTGTCATATTCCATGCACAAATCAGTACTTCTCATAACCCTAACCCTCTGATCAGTACTCAGTTCCAATCTAATCTGCCCCTATCCCAATCCTGCGAACCTACAGAATCTCCTGTAGACCAGTACTACATACTTCCGACAGAACCAATCAGATGTTATACCACTCCCCTTTACCCCTGAATACCTCTGTACTCTGCCTCACCAATCTCTGCTTGTCCGGTCCTATAGATAATCTAATCTCCATCCGCTCTGGATTCTATCAACAAGCCTAATCTCCATACTCCACCAGCCATACAAGTCTCCACTCATCGCATGCATCATCTGCCTCTGCAACTATATTACAGTCATTACCATTTCCAGCTCTCCCTCTGGTATTTCTGTACAATTACACTCAGGCTGTGCCTCCACTTCTGTTCATCTTCACTTCAGTTTCCCCGCCCTGAGTTACAAGGTCCACCCACTTCTAATTATAGAAAACCCCTGTCTTTCTGGTTATTGGTTATGTATATCCCGTCTTATTCATCTGATCTGTTCCCCGTTCATATTCAGGTTCATTTTGATTGTTCTGTCCTGTCTAATTATCTAACTTTCCATATGTCACATACATAGCCCCTCTACTCCTCCATGTGCTCCACTCCTAGCTCTGGACTTTTACTTACTCATCCTGGCACTCCTTACTTACAGTATATAAACCTCTTGTAGAACTCAGTAGATCCTCAGTTTGAATATTATTGTACCCTATGGGTCCTATTTCCCTCTGTTCTCTACTGGACTAGATTCCTATGTCTGCTCCCACTCTAAAGTCTTAAGGAATACCCTCCTTGTAACTTTCCCTCTGTTACCCATAGGGTGACCCCACCTCCATTGTACCGCCTATTCTGGACTCTGTTTGGATAGGACTTTTGCTACCCACAGTCATTACCTCTGGTTGAACAATCATAGTCATCCCCTCCGAGTTCCTGGACTTACGTTCGGAACTACATCTCTGCCTCTACCTCTGGGTAGTCTACCCTTGTTTCTCCTTCTACTCCAGACTTCGTCTGGGAGTAGCCATACCTCTGTTCTCTGTGTATACCTCTGTTAACTCAAGACTCTACCAATGGTAGTCTTGACTCCAGTTTCTCCTTCACAACCACAACTCCGGATGTCTGCTGGATAAGTCTGCCGTTCAACCTGGACTTGTTCTGGAACACCCCAGACTTCCATTCTAGTCCGTATGAAATCAAGGGCACATACTCGGGCAAGGGGTGCAGCACACGAGCTGAAGCCAAGCCCTTCTTGGTCCATCCTACTCCTGTGCACCTTTGGTGTGCATGGTCGTAACATATAGATATATCATTCAATGGCATTAGACACCTATTCACCCCACCCGAATGGAACATTTTCAGCACATTTGCATTTAAAAACCATCTAAAGCCAATGAGAATCATATCAAAGCATTAAAAGTTCACTTCAATCTCTATCTTTTTTCATCTCAAAAAGTCTCATTTGGCTAAAGACATTGACACTCAGTGATAAATTTCATAGGGCTGATATTTTTTGATCTCTATCTATACATATTGACCTCTTTATTGTTGATTTTCACTGGGGCTGAGACATGTCCCAAAAGAAATGGGTGCATTCAAATATAACCTAAGATAGGTGTCACTCTTATCCAGCACCCTTACATAATCATAACCCTAACCCTAAAAACTGCCAAATCTTCAACTGAAATTTTTTGAAAGTTGAGATTGAGAGACTACAGAAAGATTAGTGATGAATTTGTGATTAGTACATGTAGTAACACTATACACTAGTGCATAAGGCCTTTCTTAGTGCCTCCTTAACTTTGAGAATTATAGAGAGGGGTAGAGTACAATGTCCATGGTAAGATAGTGCTGCATTCTCCTCAGTCCTGCCCAGACACATATCATGTGATGTATTATATAAGTGGCCAAATATTGGTGTGCCAGAAGTTCCCAGGGCAGCTGCACCATGGGAAAGGGGACTTACAAATGGTCTGACCATTTTTCAAAGACCAACAGACCATTTGGACCATTTGGAGGCATGTGAGTTTTTGGGTCATGTGACATGTTTAAGTTTGTGTGGACTTACCCCACTGCAACAAGAGATTTGACTGACAATGAGTAATAACCTTTGGGGGACATCTTTGGGCAGCTTCAGGAACTATGCACAAGAGATTCAAGCAGACAATGAGCAATAACATGGTGTTCTGGGCCTTTCTTTGAATATTCTGTGAGAACACATTGAAGTTTTTGCATCTCTGAGTATGGACTTGTGGTATTATACATACAGACTTCAATCAAATCATTGGAGAGACACAATCAAACGGGCTGTTGAATTATGGAGGAGAGACATATTATGAACTTGGAAGCATATGGACATAATGATGATAGGTGCACAACTTGAACATGAATGAGCAGGAAAAAACTGTGAGTGAGGGAACATGAGTGAGAAAATGGATGTGCAAATGAAAGGCACAATGATGCATGCACATAGAAATGGACGTGCAAATGAAAGGCACAAAGACAATGCACACAAAGGCAATGAAAAAATCCAGGACTACTGCTGCTGGAGGTAATTGATCATGAGCCACTCTGTCATAAGTACCTTTAACAAACCATTATTCTTTCCTCAATTGACCTAAGAATCCTATGAAGCTCCAATACCCAGCGCCTACCTCTAACCCTAAGATCCAAGTAAACCTTCCTATGGCAACTATTCCCCTTGCCAAATCCACCAATGTCTTTGAAGTAGTAGAGTTGCCCACAGAAGAGGCTGATGATGAAGACAATGACGTCTTTTATGAGTTACCTGATGAAGAAGAGTTCTTTGACTATGATTAAACTATTTGTGTACCAATGTCACATGACCTGATAAGATTAGATATCAGACACAGATAAGATATGATTAGTGTTACAATTAGATTAGATAACATCATGTGATCCTTCCATAACATTCTATGATGTTCTATGGTATAACTCTTGTTCTATTTTATGATTGGCTAGTAGTTAGGACTCAGTTTCAGTCTCCATCTCAATAGTAGTATATAGTTAGGATCATGTAGTCAGTAGCTCTTTAGTTCAAACCTCTTGTATCTACACTGTAGCAATCCAAGATGTACCTGCTCAGTACTATCCTTTTGTTGTGATATCCTTATTTGAGTCCTAGTCTCCGCCCAGTGTTAATTCATTATTGGGTTGTGACACACTCATTGTCATTGCAAGTGATGATGTGTTTGCGGGGAGTGGATGGGTCGATGACAAAATCTTTGAAAAGTCAAAAAATGACTGTGCCATTGTCATGAACCTCTGTCCATGAGATAAGCAACTTGGTGAATGCTTCAGTCTCAAGCATATCCATGTCTCCTGGCCCCTGCATGAACATATGCTCATAGATACATTGAACTGCTGATAGGAAGGTGTGGGGGTGGAAAGTATGGCACTTGGAGAAGATTCCTCATGGCTGAGGCCATGGAGGGAGCTCCTCTCCACCAGCTTTCAACACTTGCTTGATGCCATCGGCACAATACCCTCTCTTGTAGTTAAGGGGCAAGTTTCCAGCACCAGGGTACATGATGGTCTGGCAGTGGGAGCAAGTCTGTGCCTTTCGAGGCTAGTTTGATTGATCAGCAAAACATGAAAATAATTTGTAAACACTGTGAGCAACTAACCTTCTTTCTCAACTCTTGTTTCACAAGTGGCACAACAGAACAATGATGGCGTCAAAAAGACTTGTTGTTTTTCTGTACTGTGTTCTCCAGGTGTCAGAAGCAGTAAGAAAGATGGAGAGAATGAACAAGCTCACAAGTATAGTCATCCTTGATGATCTTGTTCATCAACTTTGGCTTGATGTCACCCAGCATGCGGAGGAGAGCTTGTGGATTCTTTTTGACAACTGACTCTCCCTTTTTCTTCACAAGACAGAGGTTGTATTCCTCCATTGCCAACACCCACCACTTTGACGTCATTTGGTATAAGAGCCATTTGAACTTGGCTCACATATCCATAAAAAAAGTAAAACTCATCTGAATCCTGGATGGTCAAAGAGTGGGGATCAATTCCAGTCCCACCAGTTAGACTATCTGTGTGAATCTCAAAGTCGTGCATGAGGTTGGTGTCCACAGTCTCTTCCTTAATGAGCAAACCACCAAATGTGGTTGCATTATCCAATGTAACCAATCCAAAGGTTTCACCAGAGCCCATGTCAGGGAGTTCAGGCAAAGCAGCAGCATGCAGCCATCCTTCTCCCACAGTCCATTGTAAAGTTTCACTACATGGGTAGAGAGGTGAATGTGGTGGGAGCCATGTATGAACTTCACAAAGGGTGTTATTTCACGCTTACTGGAAGCAACCCTTACATTTCAATGGAGGACAAAGTCATGACCAAGCACACACAACATGATGCCACTCAGCTGGGCATGCTGCAATGAGTTCCAACCTTTGGCAACATATCTTTGTTTGTGAGGTTCCTGTTAGCCAGAGTATAGCTCATGCTGAAGCTATGTACCTTGCACTGAAATGCCACACATCCAGTTTGGCCTCTGTCTCAGGCATGGTGGATGCCACTGCACCACATATGTGACAACAGCTATTGGCAATCATCATTTTTGGCTGTGGGAGGTCAAGGATGTCATGACAATGCTTGAGGCCTAGCAGGAGCTCTGTGATCTCAGTATTCACATGTGTCTGACAGAACTGCTGGTGAAAATTTCGGATCAGTGTGGGTACTATGTGTCTGAAGTGATTCCATATTACTTACCCAAGAAATAATCTCATTACCCTCATTCAGGACAGTAAGTATTCCACCCTTGATTTCCTTCATCTTTTGCCCATCCTTGTTTGTAAGTGTCACCTTGTTCGCTGTCTTGAATGTGTTGTCCAGAGAAGTGCATATTGCTGACAAACACAACTTAGTACTGAGTGGGGGAATATCCAAGTTTTGGACTTACCTGATAGTGACTTCAAGTAATTACATAGCACTCTTGTTCTGCCTGGTGTGAGTTGAGAAATCAATGAAAACCTCGGTTATCGTATCATGAGAGACTGATTTGTTGCCATGGCCAAGTGGGTCATTGGGTTCTGAGAATGCTTGAAGGTGCCTTCCTGAAGTCATGCTAGAGCTGTTGAAGTAGCTTCCGAGTGTGTTCTTTGAGTTGTTCTGGCATTCACAAGTTCTGACAGCTTCAAGATACTGAACCATTCAGCACTTGTGCTCAAAGAGATGCAGTTCTGCGCAAGTGCATCAGTCAGGTATGTTGGTACTACTAAAGTCATACTAGAGCTCAATACTCACGCCTAACACATTCTTTGAGACCTGCAGAGATCGATGATGGTCATAACTCAACAAGCAGGTCAAAGAGGTCCCGCATCAATGTGCAGCAGTAGAAAAATATAGGTAAACCACCTGGTGAATATGTCAAATCACTGACAACTACTGTGTGTAAGACTCATATGGGATTCTCCAATGCTCCCAGCCTTTCCAGTACATCACACTTGTTGTTGCAAAGCAATATCCCTTGACATCAGCCACCAAACCACCGGCAGCATCATTTTCGGTCTTTGTCTTTGATAATTCCTTACAGCAGTTGCATTGGAGCTGTGTGCCTAGAGCTGACTCTTCACAGAACACACCATGGAGCTCTCGAGCTCCTTGACTGGTCTAGCCTTCCCAAGTTGTATCCTTGTCAGATCCACATCTTGGACACTGCGCTGTCACACACCAAACGTGTTTGGTAGCAAGAACATGGTTTTTTTTATTTATATCTTCATTTCCCATATCATTCCTTACTCACCTTTTCATTTGTTTCCCTTCCTTTCCTTTAATTTTTCGATTTTTCAGCGATTTTCAACAGTATTACGGCATCCCGCATTTTTATGGCATTTCGCATTCAACGAGGTTTATTCACCTTTCCCCCATTCACACACTTCCAACACTCTCCCATCTTCACCCACTACACTCTCAGACAACCTCAGCATCAGCCAGACCATGCCAAATTGCACCAATACGTCAAAAACCGCGTCTTTATTCAACCTGTCCTCATCACCCTACCATTTCCAATCCTCTTCAGCGGCTTATATTTGTTGAACCATTCAAACCATTATCCACTCGCACCTCACCTCCATGATCACTGTGGACACCATGCCATTCCATCCTAATGCTCACCAGAGATTGCAAACAACCAAGTCCCTATGCAGATGACCAATCCCTTTATCATGTTGGGGAAGCGTCTTACAGACTGTATATATCCCATGATCTCTGCATGTCGACATTCTGCACCAACAACCACATGGCATCTCTGCAGCAGAGCATTCGGATCATCACACCATCATGGCATCATAGCATCATAGCATCATCACTCCATTCCATTCTCCACTGCCCATATGCTGTGTCATTGCTGCATCACAGCTCTTGCATCATCACCGCACAGCACTTTGTCATGATGACTCAGGTCATGAGTCATGGTTTGTAATGGTCACAGCCCTGCTTTATCATCGCTTTTTCATTCTCTGACTCATTCTTTATCCCTATGACTCATTCTCCATTCTTATGCATAGGATTTGTTCTATTTTTCGAAATTGCTCAGTCATTACCCCTGAAGCGCAGCACATTCATTCCATCCCCCCCTTTCATTGCCCTCTTCATTGCCCTACTCATTGCCTGGAGTGTTGCTTTGCATACACAGACGTATGCAGGTACTCTACTCTATATAAACTCTGTACTTTAGCTACAGAGCAATCAACTTATCCAGTTCACCATTTCATGTCCAGTTCTCTCTGAAGCCTCAGTTGGCTTCGCATTTTTCATCCTTCCATGTCTTCTTGGACCTTGTTCACCTGGAACACTGTCCCACTGCTATTCTATTCATTCAAGCCCAGTCCAGTATCCTTGCTGTCCGTGTGCAGCATTATTCTTTCTTCATCCTCCAACACAGCTAGGTCACTCCAGACTTAGTTTTGCTCATCTACTATCCTCCAACACCTAAACCCCTCACACTCGAAGTGTGTGGTGCACTACCAAGGGTCAGGCCACCCAACTGAACAACTACTGTACCCAGTGCTTCTCAGCATAAGGACCACTGAGTAGTAGCATTGCTAGGTTTGTTGTTTTGTTGTGGTTTACAACTGATCAGCAACGAAGATCGACAGCGCAAGCCGTGGGTAGTAGAATGGATGCACAATGTTGAGTGGTTTGAGGTATTGTGTTGTTGGCTCAATAGCTCCACCTCCAGAGCACTTCTGGATATGCAGGTAAGACAGAGGTACAAACCATGGCCCAAGCAAAGGAACACTGAAGCCTAACTTGTTAGGCTCATTTTTCTTCAACCAAGAAGTTTGAGTCTTGTCCCACAGAAACTGGACATATTCTACAACTTCTGCCTCCCACTGCAGCTGAAACTGTGAACATGGGTTGTTCATATGGCTGCACAATACATTCCAAGTGCTGACATACTTTTTGACCTTTGTTTTTTTTGTTAGTTGAACATCAAGTACTACCATCACAGCACTTGTTGAGCTGCTCAAGAGCATGATAAACTCACACTAGCCTTCTAATCCCTCTCAAACACAATCGTCTCAAGAGGTGAGACAGCTGTTGAAGTTTTGAGGAAAGTAAGGATTGTCTTGGGCTCAAAAACTGACATCAATGTTGATGATGATCAAGTTGTGGTGTTGATTGGAGCAAAAGATATGTATTAGGGGTTGTCTCTTTCACCTTGACTACTTGAGCCACCACACTAGTTCTAGTTGTCCAAACTAATTCAATTTCATGTTAACTGCCACACCAAGTCACCATTGAAGAATTTCACTTCCATTTCTGATTGGTGGGTTGTAGAACATTAAATTTGCTGCATCACTTTCAGGGATACACAACAAAACTAATATTTAGTTACAACTCAAACTAATACATACTATACACAGTCCAGCATTTGGCAATGGCACCACACATGCACACCACATCCTTGGCCTCCAAGTCTACTACTGGGCAAACTGCCTCCGGTCAAACAACTCAGAGTGGTAAGATTACAAATACTGAGAAAACTGTCAACAGTCCCTTCACCAGTGGTAGCTCAGAAGCTGAAACTGTCAGAATTCCTCACCTGGATCCTCAAATTCACACCGCAGATATTGTGCCATTTACAAAGTTTGCACTTGAAGAGAAAGTGAGGCAGCTTGCAAACCATTCAGGCTTTCAGCTGGATGTGATCCAAGTTGTGTACAAACATTCAAGCACCTTCAAGCAGGTGGAGAATACAACAGAAGCCATGTGTGCCACTGCTGTGAAGTGCACTATAACCAAAATCAAAAGGCAGGTATTATATGGTGGCACTAGCGAGGGGGACAGAGAGGATAAGGGCATGGATGAGGACAAGGAGTAAATTATTGAGTGATGCACCATACATATGTCTAAAGTACTATGAAAGGCTCGGGCATTAAAATTCCGTTTGGCACCTGTAATCAAATAAGATTTGTTGCTGTAGGTGCCATTATCAGTGGTAGTACAAAATTTGTGGGAAGCATGTTCTCACCTGGTTACCCATTAAATTAGACAGACTAAGAGTTTAAGACCATTGTGGGTACAACAGATCTGCTGAAGAGCAGGAAAATGTTGGGTCTTGCTGCCTAGCTGCTATGTCTGGAAAGACAGTGTTTGACCCAGGGTTTCTGGTCCAGGCTCAAGCTCAGAGAGAGTAGAAAGAGAGAATAACTGCTGAGGACTTCAGACTCATACTGGTAAGTGAAGAATTGATTGCTGATGTAAGCAGTAAAAATGCGAACATACAAGTAAGTGAAACTAAGTAAAACCAGCCTCTACAAGGCCACAGAAATACTGAACCCTACACTATTATGACAATTTGTCAAGTGAAATGGGCCTGTGATCCACTTAAAACACAGACCACAATCAGACTCAAGCTCAAGGTGGGCATTTGACTGTGCCAATAATATTTAGTGCTGAGGCCTGAATTCAACATCAATGCAGAGTTCTCTCAATGGGACTTTTTCTCACCTGTTTGATTGATCATTTAAGCAAAAGTAGTGGACAGAGTCTCGAAGTTTCTCTACTACAGAGGCTTCCCCCTGGGATGATTTTCCGACTTTTGAAGGCCAACCCCTTCAAAGTTTCTTGGCTTGCCTGTGGCAAGCCCCCCTTCCCATGACCAATTTTTCCGAAAACTTGAAAATTATTCCCTTACATCCCATGGCCTTGTAAACCACTTTCTGACTTAATGGGACAAAACTTTTTGGATGATGAAAATCTCCTCCAGTTTTGAAGATTTGTTTTTTCTGCTTCCTGGCAGTTCAAGCTATACTACTATTAGATAGTTCCTAGGATCCAATTACATCAGAAACAAATATATGTGCCCATAATTTGAGCAATGGTGAGGCTCTGAATGTGCTGATGTAAGCAGTGCTGGATAAGAGTGATACCTATCTTAAGTATTATTTGAAAATCTATGGTGTGAGTGATGTGATGGATTATCCTTTCTGAGACTTAACTTATCTTCCAAGTCATGTGTCTTCATGTCACTATCAGGCAGTTAAAGTACTGAACTTTGCAGAAATCAAAAGCATTGCAGAAATGAAACTGGATCTTACTCCTTATACTTGGCAGCTCCAGTCAGCTCACAACCAGCTTGAGAACAAGTATGTCTTCACTATCTCTCCCACTGGCTTGGGAAAGGCTCTTACATTCTGGATCCCCCCATTATTCAACAACAGGGGAATAACCATCATCAATACCCCACTTAATACATCAGCGAGAAGAACTGCAATGAAGCCAACAGTTATGGGTTTCCAGTCCTTGATCTATGTGCAGAGACAGCAACAGACAAGGCTTTCAAAGTGAGTTGTTACTACTGACATTAATATTATACAAGACTTAGCACTTATATTATGGCCATGCCAGAGACCCTATAGAACTCGAAGGTATATACAAGGTCATATAAGGAGCTGGGGACAGATCTGAAGGGCTTGACATCAGCTCGTGCACTGTGCCCCTTTCCCGAGTATTTGCCCTTAATTTCCAGGAAGCCCAAAATGGAGTTATGGAGCATTGCAGACATGTCTGGAGTGTTAGGCAAGTGACAAGTCCGGCAGACCACCCAGAGTGTGAAGGAGAAACTTGAGTCGAGCTCCTTCATAGGAAGAGCCCAGGGGTAAGGCATAGGAGGATAGGACAATGAGGGCAGGAGGTAATACTATGCTGGACATGATCCAGAGTAAGGATGATTGGAGGTGAGCTAACTGAGGGTGGAGTCAGAGATATAGCACTTGGGTAAGTGCCCAGAGGAGTTAACTATGTTCGGAGTATAGGGGTGTGACTAAAGGTAAGGACAGGAACAAATGTGGAGGATAACTGAACAGAGTCTGGAATAACAGAATAAAAAAGGTCACCCTAAGGGGAGCGGAGGTATAGTCAATCAGGCTTTTAAAGGCCTAGACTCAGAGTTTGGACAGACATAGAGATCTTAGTCCAGAGAAGGAGAGAAAGAGAACAGGACCCATAGGGTATAATAATATTTGAACTGAGGTCTACAGAAATGTTACAGGAGGTTTATATACTGTAGGGACTATGCCAGAGGATCAGTAAGCAAAGTCTGGAACTATGGATGATGCACATAGAGGACATCTGAGGCTATGTACGGAGTGCATGGAAGACTAATAGATGAGTGAGGCAGATCATGGATATGAGGTCAGAAATGAGAATAGGGCACATACTACAGTGACATAATTCCGTCTTAGACAGGTCAACCGAGGTACATAATATCCCATAGTAGACGGGCTAGCGGACCATAGGCTGATGAAATAATATCCTCATTGAATATGGGTGGGCCGAGGGGGATATTATTCCCAATGGAGATGGATGGGCCCATGAAGGTAATATGTAGAGTAGAATGAACTAGATGAGTGGGCCAATGGACATATATATATTATATTGATAGGTGGGCAGAAGGAGATATATCTGATTGACAGGTGGGCTGAGGGGGGTATGATATAGATGGGTGGGCCAAGATAAGATGTGTATCATATGGATGGATGGGCTGAGGGGAGTATCTGATAGATGAGTGGGCTGAGATATAATGAGTATTATATATATGGGTGGGCCAAGATCAGATGAGTATCATATAGATGGGTGGGCCAAAAGAGGTATCAGATAGACGGGTGGGCCGAGATAAGATGTGTATCACATAGATAGGTGGGCCGAGATCAGATGAGTATCATATAGACTTGATACAGACTATGGATTACTGATGACTGACTACCAACTGCTGAATATAGACTATAAAATACTGACTACTGACTACTACTGAACAACTACTACTGAACACCAAACACCAAACACCAATGACCGAGCATCAAACACCAAGCGTTGAACACCAAACACTGACATGAGCCTGATCACCAGACCGGCAGTGGCTGGGATGGCTTGGGTGAAGTGAATATATCATACTGGTATCAGTAGAACAATTCCCAGTCAAAGGTTCCTTTGTAGTTTCACTAGGATTGATCTCCCGACCCCCAGGATGGAAGAAATACCCAATATCCTACTGAGCCTGATCACTGGACTGGAAGTGACTGGGATGGTTTGGGTGAAGTGGATATATCCATAGAACAATTCCGGGTCAAAGGTTCCTTTGTAGTTTCACCAGATTCATCTCCCAGCCCCTGGTACAGAAGAAATACACAATATCCTACTCAGCCTGATCACCAGACCAGAAGTGGCTGGGATGGCTCAGGTGAAGCGAATATATCATACTGGTGTCAGTGGAATTACTCCTGGCAAAAGGTTCCTTTGTAGTTTCACCAAGATTCATCTCGTGGCCCCTGGTACAGAAGAAATACACAATATCCTACCGAGCCTGATCACCAGACCGGAAGTGGCTGGGATGGCTTGGGTGAAGTGAATATATTATGCTAGTATCCATCCAACCACTCCCGGTGTCATGCACCAAACGTGTTTGGTAGCAACTCGGAGAACGTGGCTTTTTATGTAGAACACCATTCCCCCATATCACTCCTTATGTTCCTCTTCTTTCAATTCCCTTCTTCTCCCTTAATTTTGCGATTTTCAAGCGATTTTCAACAGTATTATGGCATTCCGCATTATTACAGCATACCGCGTTCAACAAGGTCAATTCACTTCCCCCTCATTCCCACACTTCCAATGCTCTCCCATCTTCAACCATCACGCTCTCAGACGACCTCCATGTTCAGCCAGACCTTGCCATGTTGCACAAATGCTTCAAAACCGCACCCTTATTCATCTTGATTTTATCCCCTTACCATTTCCCCTGGCAATCCTCTTCAGCGGCTTATATTCGTCAAACCATTCCAGTCATTATCCACTCACTTCCTCACCACCACAACCATGGACGCACACACCATTCCATTCCATCCTCACCGCTCATCCAATCAATCTATCACCATGCAGATGCAGATGATCAACCCCTTATTGTGCTGGGGAATGGTCTTACAGACTGTGTATATCCCATGATCGCTGCATGTCGACTTCTGCACCAACAACCACATGCCATCCCTAGAGCGTTGGAGCATTAGAGCATTGGAACATTTGATCATCAGAGCATCGGAGCGTCATACACCTCTACCATCATCCTACACAGCCGCACTGCGCAGCCACTGCACAGCACTTAGTCATGCCTATAGAGCGCTTGGTAATGCCACAGAAGAAGAGTAAGCATCATTGGTCATGCAGTCCTGGTTTGTCATGGTTTTTCCCCTTGATTCATAATCCCCTTCCTATATGACTCATTTCTCATTACACACACACACTCCTTCTTACTCATTGTTTTTATATTGTCTTACTCATATGCCTGGAGCGCTGCTTTGCACGCACAAGTATATACAGTGGCTCAAAAAAGTGTCCGAATGTTTGTGCATTTTTGAGTAATTGGATCATAGCAAGCCAGCACCTAAATATAACATATGGGTATAGGGACATGTCTGAAGGCCCTACATCATAGCTTGAATCTGGGCGATATAGCGTGGGAACACAACCTTATATGGGCAAGATATGGTAATTCTATTCTTATGACTCATTCGGACACTTTTTTGACTTTGTGTTAAACCAGTCTTATTATATAATTCTAGTACTTTATGTTACCCTCCTTGGCTTTAATAACTGCTGTAACCCTTCTAGGCATAATTTCCATCAATTTCTGACACTCCCCTATGATAATTTCTTCCCATTCTACTGCAACTCTCTCCCACAGTTCAAATCACCCCTTTGGAGGATCTTGATAGGCAGCAAGTAGTCTTTTGAGTGATTCCCAGTGATGTTCAATGGGATTGATGTCTGAAGACTGTGCTGGCCATAATAAACATTGATGTCATGGTCTTCAAACCATTTTGTGGCCAGCTTTGAGGTATACTTGGGGTCATTATCTTGTTGAAAGATAATGTCTTCTTCATCAATTCCTGACTTCTGCATGCTTCTGAATAGACACTCCTTTAGGATAAAGATGTACTACTCTGCATTGATCATTCCCTCCACCTCACAGAGAATACCACACCATTCCACCCCATACAGCCCCAAACCATCATACTTCCTCCTCTAAACTTCAGTATACCCTTGACTTCTCTTTCTCCTAGTGGTTCTCTTGCCTTTTTATATACATATTCCTGGCCATCTGATGCCATTTTATTGATTTTTGTTTCATCTGACCAAATAATCTTCTTCTAGTCTTCCATAGTCCAATATTGGTGCTGCAAAGCAAAGGCCAGTCTTCTTTTCCTATGAGCTGCTGAGAGAGGAGGTTTTTTCTTCTTGGTTACAGCCTTAAGATTGGCTGCCTTGAGGGTGTTTCTGATTGTTTGGGTGGAGGCAGGAGTAGAGATAATGAAATTGATGAACTTGATGACATGCATAGCATTTGAAGCCTTCTCAGACAGAAATTGATGAACAACAGCTCTTTTGTTCTGTGGGTGAGCTTGGGAGGACATCCCATTTTAGCATTTTCCTTATCTGGTATGTTATGCTTTACAGCTGTAGCAATAGTAGACTTGCAAAGATTAGTTTTGGAAGCAATTTGCCTGACAGATAGACCAGAGGTACAGAGAACAAGGATATTATCCTTTTGAACAGAGGAGATGGGCTTGATGATGATTATATTAAATTTCATGATCTTATGTGGGTTGATATATTCAGATAATATTAAAATCAGACCATATTATTATTATGGTACCACTTTCATCAAGAATATTATATATGAATGGTCTCATTTTGTGATTTTAACATAAAGTCAAAAAAGTGTCTGAATGAGTCATAAGAATAGAATTACCATATCTTGCCCATATAAGGTTGTGTTCCCACGCCATATAGCTCAGATTCAAGCTATGATGTAGGACCCTCAGACATGTCCCTATACCCATATGTTATATTTAGGTGCTGGCTTGCTATGATCCAATTACTCAAAAATGCACCAACATTCAGACACTTTTTTGAGCCACTGTACAGATTCTGAACAGTATATAAACCCCTGTACTTTAGCTAGAAAAATAACTACATGAGTTCACAGTCCACATTTCAGTCTAGTCTTTGAAGCCTCAGATAGGCTTCGCGTTTTTCAAGTCTTCAGTCGTCGTCATCGTCTTTGACATTGTTCACCTGGAACTTTGTCACTGTCTTACATCTCGTCAAGCTCAGCACTATTCCGTTCAGCTGCCATGTGTGCAGTTGGTCTACGCTTTCTTCGCCCTCCAACACGGCTAGGTCATCGCAGACTTAGTTGTGCTCATCATTCACCACCTTCCACACACCCAAACCCTTCAACACTCGAAGTGTTTGGCGCACTATCAGGATCAGGCCACCCAAATTGAACAACTACTGTACCTAGCGCTTCTAAGCACAGGGACCGCTGAGCAGTAGCGTTGTTTTGGTTTTGTTGTTTTTGTTGAGGTTTTCAGTAGGCCAACAATGAAGACCGACATCTGGAGCCCACCGCGAGGGGTGGTAATCTGAATCACGTGCTCAACCATTTCCATCGATTACATCATTCACAATTAGCCCCTATCATCGTCAGCCCCTATTCAACATCAGCTCCTATTCGCAATTAGCCCCTATCCTCAAGCCTTTGGCACACGTTTAAACAACTGGTCCATTGTTCATCATATCTACTGTCACCATTCCCCTATCTGTCATCACTATGTCTATCCCTGGCAGCAAGAATGTGCCACAGAGGTTCAAAGGAAACCACGTCATGGTCAAGCCCTTCCTTGAGCACTATGAGAAGCTGCTCGCTGTCAACAACGTCATCCAAGACTCAGAACAATGTTACGCTATCCTCCAGTACTGCTCCATCCCTGTTCGCGAAATCATCGAAGGACTAGCCAGCTTCATCACTCCTGATTGGACGCAATTGAAGTCAGACATTCTCAAGTACTTCGACTCTGCTCTCACAGAAGAACGCTTCAATGAGCAAGACCTTCTCTCCTTTGTCAAAGATACTCGCACTCTTGATATTCGTTCTCTAGACACATTCAGGAGATACTGTCGCCAGTTCATTGGAATTGGTGGATGGCTCCTTGGCAAGATGAAGATTACAGTGGACGAATATAACAAGTACTTCTGGCTTGGTCTCCCCAAGAAATTGCGCTATCACCTTGAGCTAGCCTTGAGATACAAGACTCCTGGTCTCGATGCAAGCAAGCCCTATCCCTGCACTGATGTCACCACAGCTGCTGAAGACTTCCTTCGTCGTGATCGCTTTGATGCTGAAGAGATGACCATTCATCGCACTGCACGTTTCATGGATGAGAAGTTTGAAGAGTTAGAAGATGAAGAACCAGAAGAAGATGAACGTCTTGACCCACCCATTGCTCCTGCTCGACGTATTCCACCTCCCACTGTTCCAGTCCATCCTCCCGCTGTCGCCAGGCAAGATGATCCTATTCGTCGCACAGTCTCTCACCCAGAAGCTCGCTCCACCCTTCGAACCTTAGAGAAAGAGCAAGCCACAGCGCAGAGGCAAGATGAGATCGAAATCCTTGTCAAGAAGCTCAATCATATGTCAATCGAGGATCCAGAGTACAACTTACTTTACTTCAAGGCCATCAAGATGGACGGAGATGTCAAGCTTGTCGTTCGACCTCCCAATCTTCATCCTTCGAGTTCATCGCAGACTATACCTCCACCACGTGGCATCTATCAGAACCCAAATCCTTCACAGCAGACTCAAGCACCTACCTTTCGTCCCAGCTCATTGACCTGCTATGGATGCAACACAATAGGGCACGGAATTCGTGACTGTCCGGACTTACTTAGTCTTATTCAGAAAGGAGACCTCATTCGCGATCAGAATCAGCGTCTTGTGTTGCCTGATGGTCGTCCCATTCGTCGTCAAGCACCAACAGAGACCTTTGTGCAAGCCTACCACCGCATGGCTGGCAGTGCTGGCAATGGCGTCAATATCCCTTCCACTTCCATCGTAGAAATTCCCACTCACCAATTGAACTTCGTGTATGCTGAACGCCCATCAAATGAGAGTCAAGTCCATACTGCTCAATGTCAAGACAAGTCTACCACTCTCAAACGCAAGGAAATCTTCGAAGGAGTTATTCTTCCGAAGCCAGGACCATTGTCGAAGCAGAAGGACAAAGAGAACCAGCCTATTCCCAAAGCGTCACATCCTGTGCCGGCCGCCATTCCCAGGACTATCATTCCAATCGAGATCCAGCAGCCAACCTTTGATCCGACTGATGATGACGCAATTATGGAAGACATTACGAACCTCATGCCTGCCAATGCCAACGCCACCATCAGCGCAGAGAAGTCGAGGAGAACACGTGGCCCTGCTGCCCAATCCAGCTTGATGCAAGCCACCAATCCAATGGATGTTGTTGGGCGCATTTTGAACACACCTCTGACGCTCCCAATCGGCGATGTAATCGGAGTATCCAAGGACATTGCAACCACCTTGCAAGAATTGATTTGCACCAGACGTCCCAATGGCATACTCAATCCACCAGCTCCCCCATTCCAATTCAAGACTAATTCAGCGTCTACCAATGCCGTGAATCCATCGTTCCTTGCACATCCCAGAAACGTCGAACTCATCTACTTCAATGTTGAGCTTAATGGCGAACTTATCCCTGCATGTTTGGACACCGGCTCCAGCATTTCTCTCATACATCCAAAGGTACATGAGAAGGTCATCCATCTCCCTGTCGACATGAATGCCAGAATGAATATTGTCACCGCTTCAGGAGAGAAAGTTGAACTTCAAGGATGCGTCGTCAATGTTCCTCTCAACGTTGGTGGAGCAGTCTGCTACTCTGATCTTTGGATTCAGAACGAACCATGCCCATTCCAGCTGCTACTCGGACGTGACTGGCAGAAGATGAATCACATTGATATCCTAGAACCATGGAATGACACTGACAGCACTTATATCATCATCAAGCCAGACCCATCAAGCAACTTCCGACTTAAGGTTCACTATCTCGGTTCAGATACGCCATCACTTCATAATTCAAATGTCACCGCCTTGGTCGAGTCACAAGAAGCACCAGATAGCGCTAATGAATTTGACATGCCAGTTCATTCCTATTTCTATTCCGGATCTAATGATGACCTATCAGCCAATCACATGCGATCTGCGTCGCCAGCTTCGGTCACCGACTCTATTCCACCGATGTCACTGCTTCCCTCACCCATCATTGATTCTGTCATTAATGTTCCTGCGCCACCAAATGAAACACCATTCGAGTCACTCAATCCACCTCCATTAATAGATCAGGATGACACTGCGATGTTTTTGGAAGAATTATCGGAAGCTATGTCTCGCCCTGTGCCACCTGCCGAAGATGATGAAGAATTTCAATTTGGAGAAACCATAGGAGATCTGCGTCGATGCATTAGAGCAGAAGAACGCTGTCATGCATGGTATGCAGTCCATACCATGACATGTGTGCTATACAAAAGATAAGGAAGGTATAATGAACTGTACTCTACCATATCACCAAGTGATTCTATCATTTTTCATTGATTCATCAGTCTGTTTTCTGAAGCCTCGTTTCTCGTGTTTCATTTCTCGTATTATACACGGGGATTTCTATGTATTTCTATTTTGTTCTGTGACCTTCCATTTCTTTCTATTTTTCTTGGCTTATTCATCAGACTTTCTCACTAGCTGACTGATCATGTTTGTAATCAGGTCATGTGACTGGGAAATAAGGTGATTTGTAAGGATTCAGCCTGACTCATCGTGTTTTGTCACTGATTCGTCATGGTTTGTAAGACTTGCAACTGTATTTATAATCTTCTTAGTAATCAGGATGACTCAGCTCACCAAAAGGCTTGGTTTGTAAGCACAACCTTACCAATCCATGAGATGACTCATGCCTTTGATTTATCATGCTTTGTAAGATACATGTATTATTAGTAAAACAAGCTGACTCAGCACACCAAATGGTAGGATTTGTAAGCACATTCTTACCAATCCATGTGATGAATCATGCTTAGTAATCTGGCCTCCAAAAAGGTATAAAAGGAGCCCATTTTACACCCATGAGAATAAAACTTCCCACTTTAAACCTAATATCACTAATCTGAGAGTGATCAGGCAAGACATAGTCAAAGTGCAGGCAAACCAAGTGCCTTGAAGTAAGACTAAGACAAACTTACACTTTAAACCTATCCCACTAATCTGAGAGTGAGATCAAGGCAAGACATAGTGAGAGTGCAAGTACTATCATTTCAACAAAGTAACTTCAGGTTAAAGAGCCCACAGGTAGGCTATCCAGATAACTAAGTTATTCATCACTACTTTACTGAGCCAAGCTCTACGTACACTTAACAAAGACCTCTCTCTTTTACAGGAAGAGAGATATGAAACAGGAGAACACGACAAAGTTGAGACAGACTTTCATAGGTTGAAACACAACCTACTAGGGTGAAACATACCTATCATTTTTCCAGACACAACAAAACCACAGACACAGTTAAATATAGTTTCTTCAAACAAGGAGGTAACTTGTTTACTCTTTGACCACCCACGAACAACACGTTATCAACCGAGAAGTAGAAAATCCGTTGACCGTGAACTTGAGGAGCTGGCAACTTCTAGTCTTATCAAAGTGTAGTTGTGATTGTCACTGCATTTTACACTGATTTTATATAAGACCCTCAAGTAACAAGACAATGCGATTCACTCATGGCCCTCTTGCAGAACGTCTCTCAGCAACACCATCATGATATGACCAGGTTCCAGCTCGAATCAGACCATGCTGTCAATGGAAACCTTGGAGTCGACCGCTTCAACAATGTTTATCAAGATATCTATCTCCTTCAGGCTAATTGCCAACACCAATTGTCCATTGGCCACTTTCCTATTCAAGTCGCTGGTTCTGCTTACGACCATTTCTTCCCTTCCCCTGGAGTCATGACTGAAATAGCCAGACAACCAACCCCTGATGGCGATGACCTTGACACTGGTTCCCCTTCCCCTTTGATTTTTGCGCAGCCAAATGGCGACTTTCAAAGCATCATCCCAGATTCACCTCCTTCAACACCTCCTCTTACCCACTCACCACCATCATCATTACCATCACCTCAGTCACCCCTTGAAATGCTGCTCAACAATGCCACCGCTCTTGACCCTTATGCTACCAATATTAACAACAACATTACCTGGTCCACGAACGGCCTAGGTGCAATGGATGGCACCGTGCATGACTCTGACACTGGCTATCACATGGAAGTCAATACTCCAGAGATGTTTCCCATGTTCCCTGATGATGACGGACTAGATTCCTCTGCAATGCAGGTCGAATCCACTTTCCCCAATTCACAAGGAGAGTCTCGTCCACATCTTCATCCAAGCAATCATCCTTCACATGGAACCATGATCGTTTACCGCACATCCACTGGTATTATCGCTAGACTTGCTACCGAACATCCTCTGACCCATGATCCCCCCCAAGCCATTCATGATCATGGAATTGACGGTCTGACCACTAGCCCTCACATTCCAGAGAAAGGCACTACCCCCGCAAATGCACCTACCATGAGAATGGAAGAGTCTATCCGCGTCCCATACTGCTCAGACCCCATCATACTCACGTTTCCCAATGCACTGTCACCTTCTCCTACCCTGAACTTCGAAATCAATCCTCTGTTATTCCAAGCTATTCAACACACCATTCCCCCTCCCAATTATGCCTTCAGCTTCATAGAAGATGAGCAAATTGAAGCCGACATGGCTCTTGCTATCACCACTCCCATTATTCCAATCTCCCAGTTTTTTCGTTAACGGCGTCCATTGTTTCACTATTCTTTCTCATATGTATGTTTTCTCTTGCTCTAGCTTTCTTTTGACTGGTTTTTCGACTTATACTGACCGAGAAGTCATGAAACTCCTAAACTTCGAAATTGATAGACATGTATCACCACCTAGAATTTCTTCTTCATCCATTTCTTCTTGTTGTTTCTTCTCCGATGCTTCTTCAGTTATTCATGATCATTCTTCACTAAATTCCCTTTCTGTCCAAGATGACTGTAAACTACCACGGCACCTTCCCCCTTCTTCCTATGTTTTTTCTGATTTTCAACAGACATTCTATTTTGATGCTCAAGACCTCTTTGGAGACGATGAAGATGCTGATGGATACAGTGGCTCAAAAAACTGTCCGCATGTTTGCGCTATTTTGACTGTTTACATCATTGTACAAGAATGGATAGGTATTCCCAGGACATCCTGCCATGGCCTGGGAGTACTACATCAGGGCTTCAAAATGAGCCCTTACCCGTGGGAATTGGTGGTCATATGGTGGCACTATGTGGTTTGCAAAACGATGACTCATGTGGACAGTTTTTTGACTCAGATATTTTACATAGGAAATCAGGTATTCTAGTACTTTGTGTGGCCTCCCTTGGCCTTGATTACTGCCTCTATCCTTCTAGGCATACTTTCAATCAACTTCTGACAGTCCTCTGCTGTAATCTGTCCTCACTCTACCACCACTCTCTCCCATAACTCCCATACTCCTTTAGGGGGGTGTTCATAGGCTATAAGCTTCTTTTTGAGTATTCCCCAGAGGTGTTCAATGACATTGACATCAGGGGACTGTGCTGGCCAGTCAAGGAGATGAATATTATGTTCTTCAAACCATTCTCTGGCTCTCCTGGATGTATGCTTGGGATCATTATCCTGTTGGAAAATGATATCTTCTTCATCAATTCCTGATTCTGCCATGCTAGGCAGCAAGTGGTGGTTGAGAATGTCCACATACTGCTCAGCATCCATCCTCCCCTCAACCTCTGCAAGCATTCCTACACCATTCCACCCCATACACCCCCATACCATCAGAGAACCTCCTCCAAACTTGAGTGTCCCATTAATCTCTCTGTCTGTTAGAGGCCCCCCCTTCTTTTTCCACACATATACCTTTCCATCTGACCCAATCCTGTTGATTTTAGTCTCATCTGACCATATGACACGCTTCCAGTCCTCTACAGTCCAGTTTTGATGGGCCAGGGCAAAGTCCAGTCTTCTTTTTCTATGACTGATAGAAAGGAGAGGCTTCTTCTTCTTTGTTACAGCCTTGAGAACATTTCTCACAGTTTGTGAAGATACAGGGGTAGTGATGATGGAATTGATGTGATGAGTGACTTGGACAGCATTGTCAGCCTTTCCTGTAGTAATATGCTGAATAATGGCCCTCCTATCAGTAGAGGTGAGTTTGGATGGACGACCTCCACTAGAGTTTTCTTTGTCTGGGTGACATTCTTTGGTGAGCTTGGCCACAGTAGACTTGCATACACCAGTTCTAGATGCTATTTGACAAGCAGAGAGGCCAGCAGTAGAGAGAGAGAGGATGTTATCCCTTTGAGCAGAGGAGATGGCTTTCATGGTGATTATGACTATCATACATGAGACTCCCTTCATTATATAGTGAGAGATAGGTTTAATAATGCCATAATGACACCACATTATAATTTATTTAATAATGGTATGACTTTATGGTGTCATAACCATTAATTTATATAGTTTCAATCTAGCCTCAAAAAACTGTCCACATGAGTCATCATTTTGCAAACCTCATAGTGCCACCATATGACCACCAATTCCCACGGGTAAGGGCTCATTTTGAAGCCCTGATGTAGTACTCCCAGGCCATGGCAGGATGTCCTGGGAATACCTATCCATTCTTGTACAATGATGTAAACAGTCAAAATAGCGCAAACATGTGGACAGTTTTTTGAGCCACTGTATATGTTTGGCGCACTATCAGGATCAGGCCACCCAAATTGAACAACTACTGTACCTAGCGCTTCTAAGCACAGGGACCGCTGAGCAGTAGCGTTGTTTTGGTTTTGTTGTTTTTGTTGAGGTTTTCAGCAGGCCAACAACAAAGATCGACACCGGTGAGAGGTTCCTTTGTATTGTCACCAAGATTCATCTCCTAGCCTCCAGTGCTCAGTGTTTGGTGTTTGGTGTTTGGTGTTTGGTGTTTGGGTTGTGGCAGTTGGTAGTGCACTGGACCAGAAGTGGCTGGAATGGTTCAGGTGAAGTGAATATATCATGCTAGTATCCATAGAACAACTCCCAGTCAAAGGTTCCTTTGTATCTTCACCAAGATTCATCTCCCAGCCCCAGTACAGAACAAATACACAATATCCTACTGAGCCTGATCACCAGACCGGAAGTGGCTGGGATGGCTTGGGTGAAGTGAATATATCATACTGGAGTCAGTAGAACCACTCCTGGTCAAAGGCCCCTTTGCATTTCCACTGAGATTCATCTTCTGTCCCCCAGTATGGAAGACATACACAATATCCTACCAGTCTGATCTCTGGACCAGATGTGGTTGAGATGGCTCAGGTGGAACCAGTAGATTATACTAGATTCAGTAGAATAGCTCTCAGTCAAAGGGTCTTTCAAACTTTCACTGAGATTCATCTCCTGAGCCCCAGTATCTGGTCCTGCATCCCATTGCCACTGGTTTTTATGATGAAAAATGACAGTCATTGTTATACATAACTTCTTAATCAAAGTTGTAGTCCTAGTCAACACCAATCTTTCAGATTTCTTTAGCTTATGTATATTTCACTCAAATGATAACCAATTTACTAGATAAGACCATGATTATACATACCCTAACTAGGACTACAACTCTTGTTAAGAAAGTTAAGCATAATCACAACTTGCATTGTGTCATCATCACTGATGTTTCAGATTTCTCAACTTGTATCACAATCAACTGATAACAAATTGACTAGATAAGACTACTGCTATACTCACCTTAACTAGGACTATAATTCTTGTTGAGAAAGTTCAGCATAATAACCACAACTTTCATTTTTCATTATGACCCATGTTTTGGGTTTCCTTAGCTTATATCTCAATCAAATGATCACCAAACAACACAATAACACAACTAATACCATGATGTTAACAAAACTATTCAAGTTGTTATTATGCTTAACTGTCTTAACAAGAGTTATGTGCATATCTAAGGTGGGTATAATTGTGGTCTTATCTGGTCCATGATCAAGGCAATCTTTTTACTGAGGGTGATTCTATCAACACTAGTATCATCACTTCACTGGAGCCATCTCAGCTACTTCTGGTCTGGTGATCAGTCTTGGTGGGATATATTGTATGTCTTCCATACTGGGGGCAGTAGATGAATCTCAGTGAATATTCAAAGGGCACTTTGACCGAGAGCTATTCTACAGAAACTAGTATAATATACTGGGTCCACCAGAGCCATCTCGGCCACTTCTGGTTTGGTGATCAGGTTTGGTAGGATATTGTGTATTTCTTCCATACTGGGGGATGGTAGATAAATCTTGGTGAAAATACAAAGCAGCCTTTGACTGGTAGTTGTTCTACCAACACCAGTAAGATATATTCACCTCACCCGAGCCATCTCAGCCACTTCTGGTCTGGAGATCAGATATTATGTATTTCTTCTATTCTGGGTAGATCAATCTTGGTGTATATTCAAAGGAACCTTTTACCTAGAGTTATTCTCATGAAACTTGTATTATATACTGGCTTCACTCGAGCCATCCCAGCCATGTCTGGTCCAGTGATCAGTCTTGGTGGGATGTGTTGTATTTCTTCCATTCCAGGGGCTGGCAGATGAATCTCAGTAAATATTCAAAGGAACCTTTTACCAAGAGTTATTCTACTGAGACTAGTATGATATACTGGCTCCACCCGAGCCATCTCAGCCACTTCGGGTCTGGAGATCAGACTCAGTAGGATATTGTGTATATCTTCCATACCAGGGGGCGGTAGATGAATCTTGGTGAAAATACAAAGGAACCTATGACCAGGAGTTGTTCTACTGACTCCAGTATGATATATTCACTTCACCCAAGCCATGTCAGCCACTTCCGGTCTGGAGAACAGTCTTGGTGGGATATGTTGTGTTTTGTCCATTCCAGGGCCGGTAGATGATTCTCAGTAAATATTCAAAGGAATCTTTCACTGAGAGTGATTATACTGAAACTTGTAGCATATACTGGCTTTACCCGAGCTATCCCAGCCACTTCCAGTCTGGAGATCAGACTTGGTAGAATCTTGTGTATTCCTTCTGTACCACACCCCCAAAATTCAAGGATGCATCTGCCATTGAGGGTCTCTTGTTTGAGTACAGCCAAGTTCAACCAGAGGGTCCACATACATCCGGCAAAAATAAAAATGTGGACCTGGGTGATCCAGGCAACCTTGTCCCAGAATACGATTCTGCTGATGACATGGATGTTGAGGTGAAGGTTGAAGTGTCTTGTGAGGAGGTTGACATGGCTACATAATTGCATAGTGATAGACATATATACAATTTTTTTCAATGAATGTTACCTCTGCCACAGTCCATTTATTGAATCACCAAGTACTGAGTACCAAGTACTGAGTGCTGAAGCCCGAAACTTGAAACTCATACATTTTTATGAGTTTCGAGTCTTGAGTTAAGAAAATACAAATTTCAGATGAAATACATTTTTATGAGTTTCAAGTTTCAAGTTTCAAGTCTCGAATCACCAAGTACTGAGTACTGAGTGCTGAAGCCCGAAACTCAAAACTCAAAACTTGAACTTTGAAACACAAACTTTGAAACTCAAAACTCATACATTTTTATGAATTTCGAGTCTCAACTTAAGAACATACAAATTTCAGATAATATACATTTTTACAAGTTTTGAGTTTTGAGTCTCAAGTCTTGGTTCACCAAGTACCAAGTGCTGAGTGCCGAAGCCTGAAACTCAAAACTTGAAACTCATATATTTCAATGAATTTTGAGTCTTGAGTTAAGAACATACAAATTTCAGGTGATATACATTTTTATGAGTTTTGAGTCTCGAGTCTCAAATCACCAATTACCGAGTACTGAGTGCCTGTTATGACCATGCATGCCGAAGGTGCACAGGAGTAGGATGGACCAAGAAGGGCTTTGCTTCAGCTTGTGCACTGCGCCCCTTGCCTGAGTACGTGCCCTTGATTTCAGAACAGACTAGAACGGAAGTCCAGGGTATTCCAGAACAAGTCTGGGTTGAACAGTGGACTTGTCCAGCAGACATCCAGAGTATGGATAGTGAAGGAGAACTGGAGTTGAGACTACCAATGGTAGGATCTTGGGTAGAACAGAAGTATAGACTGAGAACAGAAGTATGGCTACTCCCAGACGACGTCCAGAGTAGGAGAGTAACAAGGGTAGGCTACCAGGAGGTAGAGGTGGAGATGTAGTTCCTGGGACGTAAGTCCGGAAACTCGGAGGGAGTAACTAAGAGTATTCAACTGGAGGAAATGACTGTGGGTAACGAAAGTCCTACCAGACAAGGAGTCCGGAATAGGCAGTGTGACGGAAGTAGGTCACCCTATGGGTAGACGAAGAGAAAGTCATAAAGAGATTAGTCCTTGAGACTACAGAGTAGGAGTGGACATGGAGATCCAGTCCAGGGGATGACAGAGGAGAATAGAACCCATAGGGTACAATAATATTCAAACTAAGGATCTACTAAGTGTTACAGGGGGCTTATATACTGTAAGTAAGTATATTAGGATGAGTAAGGATGAGACCGGAGCTAGGAGCAGAGCACATGGAAGAGTGGAAAGGCTATGTATGTGACATATGGGAAGATAGATAATAGACAGAGTGGAACAATCAAAATGAATAAGATGGGATGTACATAACCGATAACTGGAGGGATAGGGGTTCCCTATATTTAGAAATGGGCGGAATTGTGTGAATAAGGGTGGGTGACTAAAGTGAGGAGGAACAGGAGTGGAGGCACAGCCTGAGTGTAATGGTACGAAATAATGAAGAGAGAACTGGAAATGGTAATGATTGTCAGTTAGGGGTTGCAGAGGCAGATGATGCATGCAGTGGGTAGAGAACTGTATGGCCGGTGGAGTATGGAGATTAGATAGGACCGGAGCAGATGGAGATTAGATGTTCTATAGAACTGAATAGCCGGAGATGGGTGAGGCGGAGTATGGAGGTATTGAGGGGTAAAGGGGAGTGGTATAATGTCCATTGGTTCCGGCGGAAGCAGTACTGGTCTTCAGGATGATCTGGAGGTTCGAGGAGTTGGAATAGGGGGAGATTAGATAGGAACTGAATACTGATTATAGGGTTAGGGTTGATAGAAGCACTGATTTGTGCATGGGATATGACAGCCAAAGCCCGAAACTCAAAACTTGAACTTTGAAACTCAAAACTCATACATTTTTATGAGTTTTGAGTCTCAAGTTAAGAAGATACAAATTTAAGATGATATAGATTTTTATGAGTTTCGAGTCTCAAGTCTCAAATCACCAAGTACTGAGTACCAAGTGCTGAAGCTTGAAACTCAAAACTCAAAACTCATACATTTTTATGAGTTTTGAGTCATGAGTTAAGAAAATACAAATTTAAGATGATATACATTGAGTTTTGAGTCTCGAGTCTCAAATCACCGAGTGCCGAGTGCCGAAGCTGAAAACTTGAAACTCAAAACTCAAAACTCATACATCTGTATGAGTTTCGAGTTAAGAAAATACAAATTTCAGATGATATACATTTTTACAAGTTTTGAGTCTTGAGTCTCGAATCACTGAGTGCTGAGTTCTGAGTGCTGAAGCCCGAAACTTGAAACTCATACATTTTTATGAGTTTCAAGTCTTGAGTGAAGAAAATACAAATTTAAGATGATATACATTTTTAAGAGT
Organism: Suillus lakei; assembly: GCA_016628065.1. Taxonomy (NCBI): domain Eukaryota; kingdom Fungi; phylum Basidiomycota; class Agaricomycetes; order Boletales; family Suillaceae; genus Suillus; species Suillus lakei. The sequence goes on along the minus strand of JABBWA010000058.1, from coordinate 43,059 downwards.
TTCAAGTCTTGAGTCTCAAATCACTGAGTGCCAAGTGCTGAGTTCCGAGTGCTGAAGCCCGAAACTCAAAACTCAAAACTCATACATTTTACGAGTTTTGAGTCTTGAGTCTCGAATCACTGAGTGCTGAGTGCCAAAACCCAAAACTCGAGACTCGAGACAACTCAAAACTCAAAACTCAAAACTCGAGAGTCAAAAACCAAATTTCGGAAAAATGTATGAGTTTTGAGTTTCAGGCTTCAGCACTCAGCACTCAGAACTCAGCACTCGACACTCGGTGATTCGAGACTTGAGACTTGAGACTTGAAACTCTTAAAATTGTATATCATCTTAAATTTGTATTTTCTTAACTTGAGACTTGAAACTCATAAAAATGTATGAGTTTTGAGTTTTGAGTTTGAGTTTCGGGCTTTGGCACTTGGCACTCAGGACTTGGGACTCAGTACTCGGTGATTCAAGACTCAAGACTTGAAACTTGTAAAAATGTATGAGTTTTGAGTTTCAAGTTTCAGGTTTCAGCACTCAGCACTCGGCACTCGGTACTTGGTACTTGGTGATCGGTGAATGTCAGACATGGTGTATTCAGGCTTTTGGGTTTCGGTGGTCGATGGTAGGTATATGCACTCATATAGTGGGTATGTACTCCATGTCTTCAATTCTCTGGTGCCTACATCAGCAAACTGATTTGTTTGTTATCCAACTATCTAAGCCCAGTTATGTTTATTGCACTCATTTACCCACGCCCACCCAGGTATCTGATAAGAACTACCTCGGCCCACCCGTCAATATAATATACATATATCACTACCTCAGCCTATATGTCCATATAGTATACCAATACCTCAGCCCATACATCTATATGATAGGTATCTGGGCCCACCCATCTATATAATAAATATGTCACCACAATCTTGGCCCACCCGTCTATGTAATATACCCCCACATTGGCCCACCCATCTATATAATAAATATGTCACCACAATCTTGGCCCACCCATCTATGTAATATACCCCCACATCGTCCCACCTGTATATATAATAAATATTTCACCACTCCCTTGGCCCACCTGTCTACAAAATAATACTAATACATCAGCCCACCCATCTATATAATAATATTTGCCTTACATTTCTCTTCAGCCCAGCTGTCTATAATATATGTCCATCCTACTCTACATATTACCCAGATGGGCCCAGCCATCTCCATCGGTAAAGATATTCCCCCTGGCCCATCCACCATCATCAAGTATATATATAACATCAGCATAGATGGGCCCACCCGTCTCCATTGGAAATATTATCCCCCTGGCCCACCCATCAACATCGAGGATATACATAACATCGGCCCATAGTCCGCTGACCTGTCTTATACAGGATATTATGTAGGTCAGGTGACCCGTATAATACGGAGTTTGTCACTGAAGGGACTCAATAAAGAACAGATCAATAAGCAAGGCAAGAATGTACATAACTGAGGACTGGAGGAACAGGGGCTAACTATAAGGGGAAGAACTCGACTTAGTAAGTAATATGAATAAGGATCTGGTGATCATGGAAAACAGAGCTGGAGATATGTAACAAGGCAGAGTCAGAGCTGAAAGGATATAGAACATAGAGGGCGATGTGGGAGAAATTGTAGAAGCTCACTATAGTGATAGCGCATTGATCCTGTTTGATGCAAGAGTAGTAGTCGACTCAAAGGGATAGCTCTGAGAGCAGTTCCTCAAGTTGTAGAGTGAAGGGACAAGTGTGGTTGGGTATTATGATCTATGTGACTGGTTCTGCTAGAGGTACAAAGGTCTGAGGAGATGCAGATGCAGAGTGTGGGCTGTGGACGAGTTATGAGGAGAATGCAGTGCAGATGCGGAGCAAAAGAGTGCGATATATCTAGGTAAGAGCCAGGTATGCGAGTCAAAGTACCAGGTATCGGGTGACAGGTAAACCGGGATAGGTACCAGGTAAGCAGAACAGGGATGCAAAGTACACCGGGATCTGTTCCAGGACTTGCGATGAGGTTGCTAGGTATAAACTAACAGAAGTCTAAATGCTCTGGATGAAGTGGAACTCACGCAAGAGTGATGAGAACTACAATTGATTGTGCAAGGACAAGGAACAAGGTAGACTAATGATAGTGACTCTGGAACACTGACTCCAGGGAGGGGAATGTAGATAAGTGATGAGATATGAGTCCTGAGCCAGTATTTATGTGAGTCCATACAAGTCCAGAATGATATAGGCAATCGCATATGTACAAGCGAGCCCAGACAATGTAACATGTAATAGCGCTAAGCTTGCCTCATGCATGGGAAAAGTATGTAAAACAGACTGCAGATGATCAATGGGTGACAAGGGAAGACTAATAATGCACCAGTGGGGTTGGATGGATGTGGACAGGACATGGGAGGATGATGTGAAGGGCCGACATGGTATGCAAAGTGATGCAGACTGTAACTAGGCATGCAGAACTTCCGCATCAATGTGCGAAGGTGCATACTTGACCACAACTATGTGGACTGACCATTACTGAATGGGATGATGTAGAATGACCTTGGACTGTTAGGACTGATGTTGACTAGTATGGGGGAATGACGCCCTGCAGGGCTGGAGCCAGATAGTTTCCTACAGCAAAGTATGGGTATTGGCAGAGATATAGATAGGATGGACTGAGGTCTGGAACCAGAGGGAAGTCTGATGGCCACAAGGGAGTGGAGATGGATAGTGACATGGTGATGATGGGGGCTGGGGATATTCTGGACAGGAGGAGCAGGTGATATGGAGAGATGGTGAACTGGATACTGGACTACAGAGATGGATTAGAGCTAAGGTCTGGAGAGCCAGTGGAGATCAGCACAGAGATGATGTTACAGTTAACATAGCCCCTATTCATTTTCCCTCCTATTTGACACCACGTGTACCGGCTACACCCGAACTAGAGCACGCTTGGCTATCAGAGGTCATCCCTCCTATTTGACACCATGTGTACCAGCTACACCCGAACTAGAGCACGCTGTGCTATCAGAGGTCACTGCCACTTCGGCAAACCCTGTGGACATCTCCTTTGACTGGTTACCGGCTTTCCGGTATTGTTCCCATTTACCCTTTACCCTTTGTACAAACCCTTAGGCCTGATTGCCTTTCTTGATCAACCCTTGTCGATTCCCTCGACCCTGATCTATGATCGATGACTCATGTCTATTCTTATCTCTGACTCATACATGACTCATGTACTATACTTAGCTCACCATTCTGGACATGTCTTCTTTAGGACTTACTCTTCACCCCTATAGTTCAGTCTCAGCTTGAACTACAATACCAGTTCCCTATAAGTAGTTGACCTACTTACCATTGTATTTCCCTTAACTTGAATCTACTTGGTCTTAGACCTACTTATACTTGTCTTAGCGAACCTAAGCAACAAGGCCACTTCTGCTTAGCTAGACTCCTCATCTAGTTTACTTGTACAAAGTTCAAGACAGGACTTAGCGTTTGTGACTGCACACTCCACGTGCTCGCAGTCACTGTCCACGTCATAAGGCCTTATCCAAGGCAGATGTCGTAGACAACAGCCTCAGGGTCATCTCTCTTATCAGGGACCCCTGTTGTATTCCCATCCAAGTCACGTGTTACAGTGTGTGTAACAGATGAGGGTTATGGGTCATGACACTATTGAGGGGTAAAGGGGCTAGGCCAGACTTTTACTGAGTACAATTGGAGGTAGCACCAGTCTAATGGAACTCCAGAGGTACATGGAAGACCAATAAGGGAGATCCGGATATGAGTGGAGACTGATTAGGCATGATGTGGAGAAGACTGATAGGGCTCAATATGCAGGATATGACAACTTGACAGGATATCTGTTATAGTAACATGTGCCCCTATTCATTTTCTATCCTTGAAACACACTGCACATTGTTATACCTCACTGCACATTAACTGCACTCATCTATGATACACATTCAACTGTGCTGACAATTCTAGAAGAGGTCACTGCCACTCAGTAAACCTTGTGGACTTTCCATTGCTCTGTTACCACTCTACCAGTACTGTTACCTATAGACCTGTCATATCCTGCATATCAACCCCTATCAATCTTCTCCATATCATGCCTAATCAACCTCCACTCATATCTAGATCTCCCTATCAGTTATCCACACACCTCCAAAGTACCATTAGACTGGTACTACCTCCAATCAGACTCAGTAGAAGTCCAGCTTAATCCCCTTTACCCCTGGATAGTCCCATGACCCATAACCCTCACCTCCACTCTCCACTGGTGCTCTGGACCATACCCCTAATCCATCTCCATATTCTGACACCCAGTCCACCATCTCTCCACATCACCTGCTCCTTCCATCCATAATTCCCTCCAGCTCTGGGCCTCAGTTCCATCTTGTCCATACATATCTCCACTGGTAACTGGACTCTGCCCTCTATGTTTTCTATCTCTTTGGCTCCAACTCTGCCTTGTTACATATCTCTGGCTCTGTTTCCCATGATCACCAGATCCCCGTTCATATTACTTACTAAGCCAAGTTCTTCCCCTTATAGTCATCTCCTGTTCCTCCAGTCCTTGGTTATTCCCACTTTGCTTATTGATCCATTCTCTATTCTCATTTCTGACTTCATATCCATGATCTGACTTACTCATCTATTAGTTTTCCCTGTGCTCTGCTGTAGAGAATCACCATTCTCTAAGCTCACAATCCCATGATATCCTGTCAGCTTCACAGCTATCCTATGCACAGTGCAACCATAGGCGTCATGCATGCACCTACGCATGCATACAGTGCCGAGCACGAACACATGCTCATCCTTTGGACCATCGTGCGTATCCGCACAACCACCGCTCGTTCCTCACATGTCCCATCCTTGTCCTCCATGTTTCACTGGTGCGTTATGTCACTCATATATCCATTCTGACATTGTTTAGGCATCATATGGTGTTCCCTTACTCATACACATACATACAGCGCTTCCGCCTCACTTCACTTTGGTGTTGTGAGAGTGCACCTATTCAGACTTAGACGTCTGCATGTAGAGTTTCATCTCTCAGTTACCTACCACCACCATCTCACAGTCCATAGCTACAGTTTGTAGTTGTGACTATCCAGTTCATATTTGTTTTTCGCTCTATTGTTCCGCAAGTCACCCCTCAGCATCTTGCATCATTATAAGCCACTCTGCTTGGGCTCCACACAAGCATAGTTATATAGCGCTTCTCTCATGCTCAAAGCGCTACGCACGCACTTCGTGCGTTCCTTGCCTTACATGCACCCTTCACGCTCCAGCATGCCGCTCCTTCTAGCACACTTCCTTGGACTCTTCAACCAAAAGTCCCAGTTACTTGGTTCCCTCCATATTATACAGAGGATACGTCTCAGTAGCAATCCCTTAGGGTGAGACTATACTCGCATCAAGGAGATCTATTGAAGAAGAGTTACTTACTCTCACCCTATTTTCCTTACCCTCACTACACATAGTCTTGGATGTCCTCCATGTACTCTGTTTATAGTTCCGGACTTTGCTTACTGATCCTCTGGCATAGTCTCTACAGTATATAAACCACCTGTAATATTTCTGTAGACCTCAGTTCAAATATTATTGTATGCTATGGGTCCTGTTCTCTTTCCCTTCTTCTCTGACTAAGATCTCCATATCTGTCCAAACTCTGAGTCTAGGCCTTCAAAGCCTGATTGACTATACCTCTGCTCCCCTTAGGGTAACCTCCTCTATTTGTTATTCCAGATTCCATCCAGTTATCCTCCACCTTCACTCCTGTCCTTACCTTTAGCCACATCCCTATACTCAAACCATAGTTAACCCTCCAGGCATATACCCAAGGACTATACCTCTGACTCCACCCTCAGTTAGTTCACCTTCAATCATCCTTACTCTGGATCATGTCTGGTGTAGCCTTACCTCCTGTCCTCATTGTCCTACCCTCCTATACCTTACTTCTGGGCTCTTCCTATGAAGAAGTTCGACTCAAGTTTCTCCTCCACACTCTGGACAGTCCACCAGACTTACCCATTACCTCAAACTCCAGAAGTCCACCAGACTTGTCATTTGCCCAATGCTCTGGACATATCTGCAATGCTCCAGAACTCCATTTTGGGCTTTCTGGAAATTAAGGGCAAATACTCAGGAAAGGGGTACAGTGCATGAGCTGAAGCTAAGTCCTTCAGATCCATCCCTAGCTCCTTGCATGACCTTGTATATACCTTTGAGTTTTATAGGGTCTCTGGCACAGTCATAACAAGACCCCTATTGACTCCTTGCCTCATGCCAATCCCCTTGACTCTTACCAATACCTTGGGATAGATCTTCATCTCCTATTCAAGCTCCTCTTTACCCTTACTACTGCTATGGTACTGATCCCTATTGATGCCTTAGTTCCCCTTACCTTTACCATCACATTGGTATAGTCTCTTTTTGAACCTTAAATACTAATTCCCTATAAGTAGTTGGTCCTACTTATGTTGTATTTTCCTAACTTGAATTTACTTGGTCTTTGACCTACTTGTACTTGATCTTTCTTGGTTTACTAAGTAACTGTCATAAGACCCTTTCCGCTTCACTTAGACTACCATGTCTTTGTGTCTATCACTTGAGCTTGTCACTTAGATGGTTTGATGCTACACACTCCACGTGCTCATAGTTGTCTACCCTAAAGTCCTTGCCAACTTGACTAGTCACCAAGGCACAACACTAGTTAGACTTGAGTGGTAGATTCTCAGGGATCTCTCTTGTCAAACACTTCCAGCATCCTCTCTTAGCAGAGACACTTGATGTAGACACCTATCCAAGTCACATGTTACAAAGTGTGTAACAATATTGAGAAGCTCAAGTACCAAGTCATTGCTGTTAGCCTAGAACAAATACTTCAAGATGCTTGGTTCAAAAAACTTTGAAAGTTGAAGACATTTATGAACAATCTCTCCAATATCACATTTGACAAAGGCCACTGTATTAGTGAATGGGGAAAAGGCTTTTGACCATTGTATAGTGAACTGGGGAATCTTCAATGGTGTCTCCCAGATCATGTTCAATTTCATGCTATGTCTGCAACCATGCCACCACACATCCTCCTAGACATCCAGTTGAAACTTTGTGTTCAGTCATACAGCCTTGCTGAGATTGTGCAGTCAAATGACTGTCCAAATATTCATCTTATGGTTCAGGAGATGAAGTATCCACACAACATGTACTACAATCTCACCTGAATCTTGTCACTCAAAGAGGGTACACCACCAGGCTCCTTCCCAGCTCCTGATTTGAGTGTGGAGGGGTGATATCTGAGGGCATGTTGCTTCACTGTTTGATAAGTCACATGATATAAGAAAAATTCAAACCCAGCACAACCTTATTCCCCTCACACTCTCACTGAGGGCTGGAAGATAACATTTGTAAACAGAGGTCAGCCACAGTGATGGTGACTGCAGAACTCCAAAAATACTATGTTACACCTAGCATAGGGTTACAAATTGTCAAATTGATATGTTCATTTATTCTGCCTTGGTTAATGTTACACCCACTCCAATATGGAAGATGACAACTCCTAATGCCCATGAGACTCCACCATTATCTACAATCCATCTATGGATGCATGAAAAATTTGGTGTTGGGCCTTGTCTATGGCAGCTCAAAGTGGCACACACACTTCTCAAAGGCAACCAGGATATACTCTGCATTGTTCTTGATATTTTCAACAGCATTCTGGATGCCATAAACATGACTTAATGCAGACATGACAGGAGAGTACAAAGATGCAGAGCTCACAAACCCTATATCAGGAGATACATACATGGGGCTAAGTATATTCCATCAGATGAGTACTTACAAACTAACTCACTAATCAGGGAATGAACGTTCCTGACATCATGCTCATCATTCAGTGGCAAGCATCATGCAAGTTATCCACTCTTTGGCAGTGGTTTGGGCATGCAGTACAGGATCAGAGCCTTCTGGGCACTGCATTGTTGTTCATGAAGAGGGAGCATTTTGATGATGAATGACAAGCTAAACAGGCAAGAAAAAAGGTGTGGGAAGCAACATGGAAGAGAAAGGGTGATAACTTACCTACATCATTGTCAAAGTGCTGTGCCATGAAAAGCTTGTTGAATTCTCAAGTAGCTGATTCCCATGCATTACAAACTGCCAGCAGTGGAAACAGTGATGAGTCTGATGAGTCTGAGGATGCCATACCTCCCACAGATGCAGGCCTGCAGGGATTAAAGGACTTGGTGAAGGATGCTGGGGAAGTGCGTGTTACAAGAACATCTGCTTAGCGGCCCCCTTATTCTTGTCTTCATGGTTATCATTGTCTTTACACCTGCAGACACTTTACAATGTTCCATTGAGTTCCATTTACTTGTTACCAGTCATCTATTCTTGGTACACTTATCTCTGACTCGTGTATGACTCATGTACTATACTTATCCTACCGATCCGGACATGCTATCTCTGACTCATATGTGACTCCTGTACCCTTAGCCCATCTATCTGGACATGTTCTCTTTCATACTTACCCTTTACCCTTATGGTTCATGCTCAGCTCAAACCTTGTTTCCTTTCCTTTATAAGTAGTCAACCTACTTACAGATGTAGTTTCCCTAACTTGAATCTACTCAGTGTTCAAATGTTCCTTGAGCAAGACAGCTCTACAATTTCTTAAGGACTTCACAGTCCTTAAGTCTTATTTGTTTTCTTAGTGACTTTCATCACTAAGTCTATATTGATCCCTGCCTTCATCACCAGAGGGGTAACCTCTGCTGGTATCGGCAATTATCTAGTCCTTGAGGCTAGAATGATACTCTGTACAATGGATGTCTCACTTAGAGACTTCATGCAGAAGAGACCATCTGAGTTCATAACAAAAGATTCCAAGTTTCATTTTACTGAACCTCTCTCATCATGAGAGCTCTAGTAATTCACCATTGAGTGGACACCTAGATTCCCTTGGGAAAGAAATCCCAATACCCCACATGTACCCAGTGAAGAGGAAGACACCTTCTGTACCACTTCGACCTCCTCAGATGAATTCCCAGGAGAACAACCCACCAGAAACACTAATGCAAATCCAAGTGTCAGAATGTCAAACACTGCACCACCCAAGCCTGTTATGGAATTAAAGGCTGGATTGCCTTCCACATTAAATGGAGATCTCGCTGTCGATCTTTGTTGCTGGTCAGTTGAAAACCACCACAAAACAACAAACCTAAAGCAACACTACTGCTCAGTGGTCCTTATGCTGAGAAGCACTGGGTACAGTAGTTGTTCAGTTGGGTGGCCTGATCCTTGGTAGTGCACCACACACTTCAAGTGTGAGGGGTTTAGGTGTTTGGGAGTAGAGATAGATGAGCACAACTAAGTCTGGGATGACCTAGCTGTGTTAGAGGACGAAGAAAGAATAATGCTGCACATGGGCAGCAAGGATACTGGACTGGACTGAATAGCAATGGGACAGTGTTCCAGGTGAACAAGGTCCAAGACAACATGGAAGAATGAAAAATGCGAAGCCAACTGAGGCTTCAGAGGGAACTGGACATGAAATGGTGAACTGGAGAAATTGATTTCTCTGTAGCTAAAGTACAGGGGTTTATATAGAGTAGAGTACCTGTGTATGTCTGTGTATGCAAAGCAATGCTCCAGGCAATGAGTAAAGCAATGAAGAGGGCAATGAAAGGGGGGAATGGAATGAATGTGCTGTGCTTCAGAGGCAATTACTGAGCAATTTCGAAAAATAGAACAAATCCTATGCAGAATGAATCATAAGAATGGAGAATGAGTCATAGGGATGAAAAATGAGTCAGAGAATGAAAAAGCGATGATAAAGCAGGGCTGTGACCATTACAAACCATGACTCATGACCTGAGTCATCATGACCAATTGCTATGCAAGCATGACAAAGTGCTGTGTGGTGATGATGCAAGAGCTGTGACACAGCAATGACACAGCATATGGGCAGTGGAGAATGGAATGGAGTGATGATGCTATGATGCCATGATGGTGTGATGATCCGAATGCTCTGCTGCAGAGATGTCATGTGGTTGTTGGTGCAGAATGTCGACATGCAGGGATCATGGGATATATACACAGTCTGTAAGATGCTTCCCCAGCATGATAAAGGGATTGGTCATCTGCATGGTGACTTGGTGGTTTGCAATCTCTGGTGAGTGTGAGGATGGAATGGCATGGTGTCCACAGTGATCATGGAGGTGAGGTGCGAGTGGATAATGGTTTGAATGGTTTGATGAATATAAGCCGCTGAAGAGGATTGGAAATGGTAGGGTGATGAGGACAGGATGAATAAAGATGCGGTTTTTGATGTATTGGTGCAATGTGGCATGGTCTGGCTGATGCTGAGGTTGTCTGCGAGAGTAGTGGGTGAAGATGGGAGAGTGTTGGAAGTGTGTGAATGGGGGAAAGGTGAATCAACTGTGTTGAATGTGGGATGCCATGATACTGTTGAAAATCACTTGAAAATCGAAAAATCAAGGGAAAGGAAGGGAAACAAATGAAATGGTGCATAAGGAATGATATGGGAAATGGGGATATAAATAAAAAACCATGTTCTCGCTACCATACACATTTGGTGTGTGACATCGCTCGGGTGCAGAGATGGTTATTCAGCATCAAGGCTTACTTCATGATCAACTCTAGCATCTATGATAACAATCAGAAGCAAGTATCCACCACTCTCGCCTATATGACCGAGGATACTGCAGCAATGTGGGCCCAGAACTACTACCATGAGGTCTTCAATCAGTCCAGACCTCATTTGGTAAATTTGCTGATGTCGTGAACATTCCGTCTGTAGCCTTGCAGAGGCCCATTTGATGGAGTACATCAGAAGCCCAGTTTGTCCAGATGTCAGACCAGTCATCCCCGACAAAACCTGCTCAACCCGACACTTTCCCATGCTCTCCAAGCCTCAGACCCACTGGACTACCCTTGGAGATCATCAGATATCCACTGGACCTACTTGCATACTTCAGAAACCCATTGTGAGGAACATTCAGTCCATAGCCTCACAAAGGCCCCTTTCACGGAGTACGTCGAAAGCCCAGTTGTCCGGACATCAGGACAGTCACTCCCAGTCATCTCCAACAAAACCTGCTCAAACCTGACGTGTTCCCATGCTCTCCAAGCCTTGGACCCACTGGACTACCCTCGGAGATCAGCAGAGACCCACTGGACCCACTCCCATACCTTTGGAAACCTGTCCGTCCTATGTCCTGTCCGTTCTGTCCAACCCCACTGGTGTGTAGTAGCTTATTTCCCATGACTGATGTGGTAGACAGCGTTATTACCTGTGTTCTCACACATCTGCAGTGCCTCATGTTAGTTTACATATCACCGGACCCAATGTTTTCCTAATTTCTATATTCCTAATTTCTATGTAGCTAGTTATATAGGACTGATAGTATGACCAAGCACTTTACTTTACTGTAGGTGGGACTTCTGCACCCACTTCGCACCTGCAACCCTTGTCACTCATTGTCCCTGACTTTCCCTTGTTTCCGGACATAGTCTGACACTTTCCATACCCGTTTCCTTGCTATTATCCATAACCTGACGACCCAAAGCTTCGGACCCACTTTCCCATGCCTCAGACTTGGTAGTATACCTTCAGACCCGCTGTTTTGACCTCCGGACTTGGTCCGCATACTTTTGGACTTGTTTCCTTACCTTTCTGTGACCTCAGACACTAACTATCAGACTTATATCAGTAGCAGACCCCTTTAGGGTCGAGCGTTCTTGCCTTGCAAGAGAAGCAGCAGGCATAGCAATCACTCAACATTATATCCACCTACTGTGGAGTAGTTTCTCACACTGTCTGTCCTATGTCCTGTCCATCCCGTCTACCCCGCTGGTGCATAGTAGTTTGTTTCCCATGGCTGATGCAGTAGACAGTGTTATTACCTGTGTTCTCACACATCTGCAGTGCCTCATGTTAGTTTACCTACTATTGGACCCAATGTTTTCCTATTCTCAGTATTCTGGATTTCCATGTAGCTAGTTATATAGGACTGACAGTATGATCAAACACATTACCTTACTGTAGGTGGGACTTCCCATCTACTTGGTCACATACCTGTCCTTACCTGTTACCTGGCTGAATATACCTGGTTCTCACCCATTTCACACCTGTTTTGTATTTATAACCCTTGTCACTCATTTTCCCTGACTTTCCCTTATTTCCAGACATAGTCTGATGCTTTCCTTACCTGTCCCCTTGCTATTCCCTGTAACCCAACAACCTGGACCTTCGGACCCGCTTTCCTGTGTATTGGACTTGGTACTATACCATCAGACCCGACATTTTGACCCTCAGACTTGTTTGCATACCTTCAGACTTGTTCTCTTGCCTTTCTGCTGACCTTAGACACTAACTATCAGACTTATATCAGTAGCAGACTCCTTTAGGGTCAGTGTTCTTGCCTTGCAAGTGAAGCAGCAGGCATAGCATTCACCCAACATTATAGTTGCCCAGTGCAGAGTTGTTTCCCACACCAACTTTGAAAAGTCATTCAAAGTGTCCCCCCAAGTGGTATATCAGACGATCAAAGCCATGACAAAGATCAAGAACCTTAGGCAGACCAGAGAAATTAGTGACTACATCTCCATGTTCAAAACACTCACCTCTCAGTCCACTATTAAGGAAAGCATCACTCTCATTCACTTCTTCGAGCACATAATGCAGTGACATATCTCCCTACTTATGTATAGGACAGCCCATGGTGACAATGCACCCTAAGTGTTGGGCCAACCCACCATGGGCCCACATGTGGGATTGTATTTCAGTATAATGGGTGGGCCAGGAGTTAGATATGAACTAATGCTCAAGGGTGGGCCTACTGTATATACATTATGGGATAGTAGTAGTATGATGTATAGGCTAAGCCTGGTAGGTGCTACTTGGTGGTGAGGGGTGGGCCCATATACACTTGGTGATACCTTTGCATATTTCGGAACCATATACACTCACCAACACCATTGCATATTTCGGGATCACAGTAGGGGGGAAGCAGGGTAAAAGAATAGTCAGATATGTCCATAAAACACTACATTCCAGTGACATAGTACATGGCCTGTGGCAATGCAGGACATAATGCTGCAGTGTATAAGATTGTCACCAGAGGTGATTGCCCCATGCTTCCACAGAATACCTCACTTTCTACATGCATGCCAGTGACATAGTACAAGGCCAAACATAATACTGCAGGGTATGGATTCTCATTGGCGGTGGCTGACCAATGCATGAATATCCGGTGAGGAATATGTTGAGGAAATGGTGTGCCACACGCCGGCTTTCACAGCTTCTGGGAACCGCAAGCCTTATTACATGGTCGCTCTCAAACAGAGCACAGTTGAGGGCCAAATGGTATTGAAGCGCAAGGGCTCAACCCCATATATTCTCGATGCCCTTGTTGATGAGGGCCATTGCCTCCGCAATGACTTTCTCAAACAATATTCTGTCCTCCAGAGTTCTTCCACCAATATGACAGATCATGACCTCACTTCTCCTTACTTTTCTGTGTCTCATAGGGCAACACAAGCTTCACATGCTGGCATCCACATCTTGCAAGACAACTTAAGTACCATCAGCTCTGCAAATATATAAATATAAAGTTGCCAGCACCATGCTTCAGGATCACAGACCCTGTGTGCTCTCTTGACATGGACTTTAATGGTGCTTAAGTTGTCTTCCAGAATGTGAAAGATGGCATGCAGCACACCATTTCCTCAACATGCAGTGCAATGCAGGGGGGGTACCTATCAGATAAGTCATGCCTGACCTATATCTGGCAATGAATCACATTGTGAGTATAAAGTTGCCGGCAATACCAAGTCTACTAATTGTGGCAGTGTTTGTGCTGTGACCTTTTCTGCATTGAACACCAGCTCAGCAAACCTGATTTCGGCAATTTCATAATGGGGACTTTAGGTCAAGACAATGTGCCGTACGCATGCCTCCTTACATCGATCCTCATGTTATTGATGTTGCATTTTATGTAACTGATTTGCCACCAGACATATATAAGTACAATGACTACCACATTATGTGGAAGCCATGATTCATATTTCTCCTGACTGGGCCTTAGCCACAACCCATATTGCTAGTGAATATGTCTCTCACCAGTTCCTTGCACTAATCAGCAGACGGCCCAACACTATTCCCCCACTCAAACTAGATTTTGTCATACTCATGGCATGCTCAAAACTGGCCAGTACCCTCACCGATGCCTATCAGAACCCTGGTATGACTCTTTTGGTGGCACCTTATGTGATCTTAATCACATCAGTATTAGTTACTATCAACTTAGGTGTAGCCAGGTATGCAGATGTTCTGCACATGATGGAAAAAGGCATCAACCCTGCTTGTGAAGACAGCCTTCTTGCCTGGTATCCACCCGAGGCCCAGATCCATCTTGATCGGCCAACAGTTGTGCGTGACAAGTTCAGTATCATCATCTTCTGGTATCTTCCCAGCACAATTGATCTGCCCATACAGGTAAGCTGGCCTCCATTGCCAAATGATTATATTGACTGTATTAGAATGACATGGCGGCGGCTACTGCAAAGATGTCAGTTCCACTGACTAGAAGTGTGACATGTGGCGCCACTGCAAATGACAACTGGAGGACCCATCCTTCAAACTTTTATCCAAGTTAAAGCAAGGGCACTCCAGGGTGTATCAATCTGTCCCCCAAATGGTTTTTGCAAGGTCACCCAGTGAGTCACACCTCATAATTAGCAGCCTGCATTCCCACTCTCATAGGCGCCGGAATTTCATCCTCATGTTTCAGCGACTCTTAAAGAGTTTGATGGATGGTCTTTCAGTCAGGCAATGTACAGACTGGTGGCTCTTGTCACCACTGCATTGAGAGTCATGCACCCAAAACTCTATTGGTCATCATTGGCAACAAAGCTAGCCTTGGGGCTCTGGGCAGCTGACAAGAAATTGGATGAAATGGGAGATCATCTCAGAGAGTGGGCATCGGTATTCACCACACTCACTATCATGTGCAACCAGTGTTCACTGTTGCACCATGATCCTTTGTCGCATCCCCAATGGTTTGACATCATGACCACCTTCGGCAATTATGGCATAGCAAGCGTGAAGATGCCAAATCTGGGCATTGAAATTGCCTACCTGGCAGGTTGTATGGTCGCCAGATCAGGACAAATTATTAGGCATGGATTGGATATGGCCAACAGCGACCGAACAGCTTGGGTCTGGTACATGAAGGATGATGTTCATGAGCTCATGGATATCCCAAGAGCGGGCTACTCTGAGTACTGGTCACTCACTAATGCCCTGTAGAAGTAGTGTTTAAATCTAAATCTGCTTCATAGAACCAGTGCTTCACTCAAGGCTACACACAGCGCTGGTGAGCCTGCATCATGCACTGCCGGTGAACATCTACCACAACAGATATTCTTATATGTAGGCCTGATAACTGAGCACTTTGTATTGTATCATCAAAGGGAGGCAGAAATTACAAGTATTCAGGTATCTAAATTTCATTGCCGGACTCAGCGTCTTTGCTGGACTGTGCCTCTGCCTGGTCAACGTCAATCAACAAGGATTCTAACAAGGGAAGAACCCATTCATGCACCTGTGCAAGGTGGTGCAGGCTAATAAGATCTTTGAAGACCCTTGTTAGCTAGTCTCTGCTTTCCAAGAATGCCATGAGGATGACCCTGTTAGTCTCCAACACTTCATCTGGCTTGGGATCCTGGACATCATCTCCTGGGCCCAAGGTGCCGCTGACCAACATCTGTGCCAGATGATCAACTAACAGACATCAGCATGCACCTTACTATCTCAATAAAATACTTATATTCCTGCCCAGCAAGGCAGGTGACAATATCAATTGCGGCGCACTTGGCATCACTGACCAAAGATTTCAGTGTGGGCCATTCCAAATGCCCACCAGTGTGTGGCAATGGATGAGGCACAGATGATGGTCCTGGTACTGCATCTGCCATAGCAGGCAGCGGGTATTTCTGGGTTCCAAGGACCAAAGAGTACCTCAATATACTGCCCCAACAGGAAGCTCCTGCCAGCTGGTCATATATAATTTGGGGGACAGATGATGTGTACAAGTGTCATGGCTGCTTCAGCAAGCCCCTCTTTTACATAAATTGCTGCAGGAAGGAACACTGCAGGCTTCCATTTCACCGAATCAGTCAATGGACAGGAGGATTCTTTGAGGGCAGCTGCCTGGTCAAGACTGGGCTTGTTATCTCACTTGGGCACAACAGAAATCCTTGCCCATGCCAGGACTTTGGTGGTGATGATATATACAACCTGTTCACCAACACTGACACCAGCGACACTGAAGATGCCGATGACATACTAGGGCCAACTGCCGATGCCACTGAGCAGGACAAACAAATGACTGGCAAGCAGACTTGGACCCCTAATGATCTATCCACTGGGTGCCGTTCATTAAAAATAGCAAGAAAATAACCACCATAGTCGACAAGTCCAGAATCCACACCCACAAAATCAACTATTGCAGGTGTGCCGATGTGCCGACTGCTGATGTTCAACTCTGTCAGATGGAGTTATTTCCAGTGTCCTTCACCCAACCCAAGACTGCCTTCACATTTGACATCCTTGATGACTTTTTGCTGGATAACCTGGAGTGTGGAACTTCAGCTATGAATTATTATAATAAGCTGAGGATGACCACATCTGTCTTTCCTCATCTAGTGCCGGTGAGACCATTCATTGAGTGGCGGCGGCAAGTTAATATTTTGGCAGGACCGTTACCGGGAGCTAATGAGGGTGGCTAGACAGTGGTGGCAGCTCAAGCTGTTGAAATGGAATGGCCATGGCCATGGGTCCAAAGATAGGAAACCAGGAGATCTTGCTCTCTTCTGTCCGGTATGTCCCCAGCCAGGCATCAATGTCATATTGCCCCCTGAAGATGAGCGAGAGAAAATCAACTCCAAATATGAGCTCCCAAATCCTAGTTGGCTCTATTCCAGATTCCTGGTCATGGATGGAAACTTCAAAGCAGAGCACCTGTACGTAGTGAATCCCATGGATGAAGTCTCCCTGATGGATAGTCATGCCTTCATGGTCAGTGATAGCACCTACAAGGTGCATCTCACACAGGCAAAGGATGCAGTTCAATAGTCTAAATACAACAATCATCGAGCTGTAAATCAAGCAAATGCCTCCCAGCACAGGCTAGAAGCAACCAGCATTGGCGGTTGTGCATGTGCAAGGCATGGTTGCTTCATTCCACATGCAATGGTCAATTTTCAGAAGGGAGAAAGGTATGCACATCTACCTTACCATTGAGACACTTAGCAAACAAAGACCAGGCAGATGAACATGGACTATGCTTTGTGTGAGGCATTGAAACACAACGCCAGCAGCATTCGGCATGCACTGACATTTTATGATGTTAACTGCCAGTATCACAAGTATCTCAGGGATCGCGTATCTGACAGCCCATTCCTAGAGCTTGACCAAGCACTCGAGATCATGCCAGGGATAGGTCTTTGGCACGTGCATGGCCACCAAGACAGCTGCTATGTAAGATATGCCTCCAACTTCATCACCGGTGCTGCAAGAATTGATGGCAAGATCATGGAAACATTGTGGATGCCATTGAATATCATCTCTCCTTCGGTGAGGGGAATGGGGATACCTCACCAGAAGGAATGCCTGGACTATCAAATGAATGATTGCAATTTCATGAAGATGATCAGGATGAGTGGGTGGCTTTTTATGTCTGACAATTACATTCCACTCACCAACAAACTGCAGGCAAGGCCCTTTGCTGAAAATTCAGGCAAGCAGTGAAAGGAGTCACCAAGAGCACCACCACATTCCAAAAGCTAAATGAGAGCACTGATGCAGTGAAAGTGATAGAGTGGGAGGAACAGGAAAGACTTGTACAGCAATGTCACACTATTAATCCAAAGGCCATGGACATATATGAGGTCCAACTACACAGAGGTATGTGGCAATATTTAATCGTTTTTATCAGACTCACTCCCAGCTAGCACCAACATGAAAGGAACAGGAACTGCAGTTGCTAGAGGCGAATGGTCGGTGTGTTGGCCCAGCATGACTGTGAGGCACGGTAACATGGCTGGCTGAGGGCTTTTCAATTGAGGAAGCACAGCTGATACTCCAGATGGATCTTAGGAGATTGGGGCAGCATCCCACTGAAAGCCAGTGGTTGGATATTGCTCACTGATGGGAGAGACTCCAGAGAGACATTGATTGGTGGTTGGCACAGGGTCTGAGGTTCCTCGATGATGGGATAGGGGACAGTGACATCCAGGTGATGGAGAACAAACTGTTCATGCTTGAGGAAGACCAAATGGATGAGATGGCGGAAGAATTCAGACTATTTGAGCCAGAAAAGATGGTTCTGCCCATGCCATCCATCCTTGGCCCAGAATGGTGTGCCGGGCTTGGCGCCGCTTATATGATTCATCACGAACTGGCACTTCAGGAGGGACAGGCCAATGATGCCCTTCACAACATCAGAGTGCACCTGGCAGACAAAGCTGTTATCTTTCATACCACTGTCAGAATGGCAAAGTCCCAAGCCATGTCCACCAGAGCTTGGGCTCAAGTGCATTCAGTGGATAGGGTAGTAAGTATTAATGTAAGTACTTACTCCAAGTACTGGACACAGCTGGCCAACCTCAGTGCCGACGACAAATTCCTGGAAAGATATTGCCCCCTGCTAAAGGAGCATCTCAAGGTTAGCATGGTGGTAGCTGATCCAAACACAAGAGGACAGAGAAACAACACATTGGCCTGGTTCTGGTCAATGGATGTGGAGGGGGATTCTCATAACAGTGATTGGCTGAATGAATGTGAGTTAATTATGCCGGTTGGGTGCGTGGTGCTGACATTGCACAGTTTACCACATGCACTGGCTTTGTGCCAAGGCATTAAAAGACCAGTGGGAGGAAGAGCACCTCCTAGTGCAGCATGAGATGAATCGGACATGCAATTTTTTCATGCATAAGGCAGAGGAGTGGATATGGCTGGGCGCCCTGACAAAGGACAAGGTTGGACACCTTGCCTATGTGGTGCGGCAGTGGAAAATGTATCAATGTTTGTGTCAGGATGCCATGGATGCATTCAACAAGGCAAGGGATCCTGACAACAGAAGGGAGATGTTGCCCAAGGTAGAATAGCTGTAGAATAACTACTACTGTGAATGTATGACCATGCTATCCAATGCCATACTGACCGCCACCGCACTGACTGCCACCACACAGACTGCCGCTGCACCACTGCCACCAGGTCTGCCGCTGCAGTGTCTACTGGCATTGTATGTTTGCATTGGGTCCACCAGGCCATAGGATATATGTTGACTACCCGGCCAGTTACTCATGTGCCAGAAAGCAATGCTGGCATGCTCATGAATTTGTCATAAAACTCATTGTAGTTGAGGAGCTCCATATGGCTCATGCCGAGCATGCTGGTAAAGAACCAGAGGTTTCTGGAAAGGGGCAGGCTGATCCCCATGCCTTGGCAAATGTTCACCCAAGGTGAAATGAATGCCTGTTTAGTCAGTGAGCAGTCTATATATGTGAGTGTCCAGCGAAAGAACTTACATCTCCTTCCCACATCAGATACTTTGTCACAATGTATCATACTTTGGACAATGTGACAAGCTTGGTTGTCCCAAGTGTCATCCGGATGGCCAGCAATTGGGATGCAGTGAACTCAAAAATGTTGGCCACATCAGCGAGACCCACAATCCTTTTGGTGTGCAGGTAACGTGTGGTGGATGAAGAGTGTGACATGGTGAATAGGATGATTGATTGTAATCTGAAGTCCCATATATGTTTGATGAAATCGGAGTTTGAACTTTTGTGGACAATTTTCTGAACCTGGAAACAAGGACAACATGCAATGCTCATTCATTGTTTCAGATGCTTGGAGCCATCCCTCCTTTTCATAATGTGCAGTGTTACCGTACAGATGTACAATGTATAGTAGTTTTAAACATTTAAATGATAGCAAGGTTGCCGGATCACAGCATCATCTTTGTCAGCGGAGACATTAGTGTGTGGTGGCGTCAATGCATCGGTGTCACCCTACCTGGAGTCATCTCCTCTCAAACTGATGGACATCAACTTAATATTGCTTATCAGAAAGTAAGCTGCGTAATGTGTCAATTAACTCTGTTTCTGACATTCATTCCGCTCAACTGAGGAGCTGATTCAGCAAGGGGTGATGATGCAGCTTCTATGAAACTAGCAGTGGCTTCATGGCTGAACGAGAGTTCTCCACCCCCCAACCTACCAATCCACTCATGCGACAAGACAGGACGTGGCTTCTATAATGATGCGACTGCCAAGCATCTGTGCCCTGTGGACTCAAACTGGGCTGATATTGTGTAAGACCTGTCATTATCATTATCTCACTGGGTTATGCTATGAAACTAACACTGATGATAGTGCCAAAGAAGGGATACGGAATCATGAACTGAATTTTCAAGTCACAGCTCACTTGTGGCCCTCCTTTTTGTATAGAGATGGAGGGTATGACCAGGAAGACCCAACCAAAGGGCTCTTCAAAGGCTCTTTTCTCGTCAGGGTGAGTCCACTTGTTGACCTCCTAACTATTCTGCTCACATTTATATATATAAGACTTTTAAGCACATTTTTACATCCCCCAGTTCTGCAGCAGAAGCATGACCTGATGAGGAACTTCCCCTTGAACCACTACCTGAATGACCCAGGACCCAAGGTGAACATTGTATGTGATCTGATGTTGCTACATTGTTAGGAATGCGTTCAGTGCAACCACAAGTCATCATATATTCAGCAGTACAGGTTCATTTCACTTTTTCTCTTGGTATGCTGATGCCTGAAGCTACTTGCTCACTAGCTATGGTTCACTCTCTCGAGCTGTGGCTCCTGGCGAAACTTCAATGATGACTTTGAACATGACCAATTTCATGTCTACATTGTCAACTACTTTGAGCATCCGCCAATGCCCACAGCCAAAGCTTCTGTTGATGCTCTTCTCATTTGGTGGAACTGGTAAGCACACTACAAATAAGTTTTTCATCGTGCTCATTGGTTTACAGAAAGGTCTTTGGTCCCCGCAGCGTGTCCACTTATTCCCCTCAGGTTGCAGCCCACTATTCAGTTGCCAATACCTCTGCCAAATGCCAATGATATTGCATAGTGATACACCTGTTTTTATATGTATTACTACAATGAAATTATTAAGTGATAGCTGTGCCAAATGTGTGGTCGTGTCATGCCAGCCTGTCATTCTCAGATTGCATCCGAACATTCAAAATATGTATGATATTATAGAATAACCTACAGAAGAAACAATATGACCAATGCTCCTGAAATGTTTTGCAAGATAATTGACCATCCTGCCTCTCCATCAATATATCATCATCCAGGCTGGTGCACATACAGCTCCTCTGGATCATTAGTGTCATCTAAAAACATCAAGTCAACACCCAATGAGGAGTGAGTGGCGGTCCGAAGGAACTCCAACCAAGTGGAGATGCAAATCAATAGAATAAAGAGGCCAGCTTAGTAGATGGTAATAAACCATTGTGAATGATGTAGCACTAGCACAGCATTGGATATCTGCAACAAAGACCTAATCAATTTGCACAGATCACTTTGTATTGAAATGGGACAAGTTGGGGAAAAGTGGTCCTACATGAATGCAATTTCAGACTTACATCGAGCCGGTGATAATCTGACTTGCAATCCACGATGACTACATATTGGATCATTGTGCCAGATTGTCACCAGTGCGCCACGGCCTTTACCATTATAATGCCTCATATACCATCTGAATATTGCCTTAATAGATTTGATTGTTCCCTAGTGCCAATGTGGTGATCACAAAAATTATCTGTGATTGAGATTACACAATTGTGCAATGAAATCCAATCCAGACATCATATCATATCTATGGGTCAGCAGCTGCAATGACATCATGCAGAAGTAACACTGCCAATTTCAGTATGAATGAAAGGGTAGTCAAATCACCCTTGTACACTGTAGAAAGGACGGGTTATATGATTTCAGTGGATTATGCACTGATATTCTATATATTGAAAATCCACTGATTCGGCATGTGCCCGCTATGTAATTTCAGTGGATAAAATGCACTGAAACCGTGATGTTAATTCAGTGCATCGAAAAGTGTAACCACTGAATCTAACAGGCTTAGAAATTCAGTGGATTCAGGCAATTCAGTAGATTCTGGAAAATCAGTAGATTCCAGCTGTGCACCCGGTCTGGGTCCAAATTACATGAATGTGAGCATTACTATACATGACTGGTGCACAATATAACTGATCTATAATGGAGGGTATGAGCCAATAGTTGTGCATCCTGCTGTGAAGAAGTCGCCGAGTCCATAGTATTAGGTAATTGGAAGAGGAATATTCGAATGTGGTCTGATGTTGTGATAGTGGTGAGTTCAGGTGATGGCGTTCAGAATGAACCTAATTAGTACATGGCAACTGCAAATAAAGATGACCACGTAGAAATCAGTATGTAACAAGAACCATGCAGAGATGAGCCAGGAAGCACAAGGTCTTACAAACATGAGATGTCGGTCAGTGATGTTTGTGTGTGGTTCAAGTCTTCTAGTCATTTTTGCATCAGTTTTGCAGTCAGTCATGCAAATGACCCCACCTTTGTAGATCTTCAAGTCCACTTAGCAGGAGGAAGTGTGGCAGCATCATGACAACCTGCAAACTTCGAAGGTCCAGGTGTGGGCTGAACTGGTGCATGGGGGGCCTTCTACACAAGGAAGACTCAAGTGCTTGCATTCAGATGAGGCAAATAGATGCATACCTTGGTGATGAGCCACCAGTCACTTGTATACAACTGCCATAATGATATCATCAATATTATGATCTCAGCCTCAGTCATCAAGTCCTTGCAACATGTTGCCAACATCTCTGCTTCCAGTCATGTACTTGTAGATGTCCAGAGGTGCAGTCATCTTGAAGTTCTTGTGCTTTGAAAATGAATCAAGGGCTTGTCTACGATTCATTCCGAACTTCTTCTCAGTGATGAAGTTGCCAGAAAAGAGATTAAAGACATAGCAACTCTCCTTGGCATCACTGGATGTCAGAAGGCGCTGGACTTCACCTTCAAGCACTTTCACGTGGGGTGGGATCAACTTGAAGTCGATAACTGTGGGCCATCTAAATGTTAGTGCTTGTTGAAGAAGCACTTCACCCTGGCGGCACTTTGTGATTTCCAGGCAGATCTCAAGCTCCTCGCAAGCAACAGATACTGAAAATGGGCCCTCAGCAGTGAGGTGAACCTGGCACACATCAAGCAACTCCGCAAGCAAAGAACTGATATTGGTGGGGAGATTTTCAAAGCACCCATCTCTTGGGCATTTGAATAGTCCAGTAGCACAATCCTATACCATTTATCACCATCAACCAGCAATGAGATCATATGAGAATTCTTATGCTGATGTCCACATTTCCATCATTTTGTGCTGATGGTGGGATTGGCTGCTGTTCAGTGATATCAGGCTCATCTTCAGATTCCTGCATCATGATCATTAGTGAAGAGATCGTCTGACAATAGAGAAAAATCCACCAGACCACCATCATGACATGTTTGTGCTTGAGTTTGGCAGGTATGTTATCTGATTCCTTGATTCCCATGTGCTGGACCTCCACCGATATCAACTCTTCAAACTCAGCATCCAAACTGCTATTCATGTTCTGTGATACATAGTGTTCAATCAGAACATATCCTTGTAACATGAACAAACTCACCTTATTACCCTTCGGAGGCTCCTTTGCTGGTAGGCTTGAAGCAGCCTTTGTACCAGAGGACTTGGACATTGTAGCAGTAGCACCCTTTTCACTAGAAGACTTTGTTGTTGTTACAGTCTACCATAGCATAAAAACAAACAAGGCTGTTGTAAATGGTGGGAATGTGCCTTGGACCCTTTTGACTTCGGATTGGCGATTGGTGCCTTCAGAACAGTCTTCTTTTTCTGGAACATGGCATGCATCAGCAATGTCTAATATATTAAGCAGCCTTACCATAATGTCAACCGTTTTCTTGTGGGTGGTCTTCTTGGCAGTCTTCTTTGCTGGTGCCAGGGTGTGGTTGACTTGTTCTTCACTCTCAGGTTGGATGTCTGAGTCATCCTGCTTGTCAGGCTTATTTCTGTCAGGCAAGTCCAGCATCCTCAAAGACATGTTAAGGACTTACCATAATATCAGTAGTTTTCTTGTAAGTGGTCTTCTTGGCAGTCTTCTTCGCTGGTGCTGGTGTGCAGTTGACTTCCTCTTCACTCTCAGGCTGGACGTCTGAGTCGTCCTGCTCATTGGGCTCATTACCTTCCTTGTTGTGGTAGTCCTGTAATGTCAGTAGTATAATACCGCAGCCCGTCACGATGAAAAGATGTACCTTATTCCATGACATATCAAGTCTGTACTTAGCATCATGCTTCTGATTGAGAAGCATACATTTAAGGACATCACAGATCAGCCATCCATCTGTGAACTGCTGAAAGAATGGAAATTTGATCTGGACCTTTGGATCTGAGTGAGCAGATATCTAATCTATGAACATCAGAGCACTCGCCTCTAGTACGACTTCATTGATAAGTGATGGGGGTTGTTGCCGAAAGGTCTTCTTCCGTTCCAACATTGAGTTTGCAATAATGCGAATTTCATGCTAGAATATATGATTAGCAAGTCAAGGGTGATAAATTGAAGTGCATATATCCACCATATAGCCATTGTAGCATCCCTTGTCGCCTTTCAGCCCCATTGCATCTTGGAGACTGTATCCACCAGTGGAAACCTTGCCAGCTGCACCCCATGGCTTTGGAATGAGGCACTTTCCAGAAGGTCGAGGTGGGAGTGTATGCCTGTGGTGATCCACAGCTACAGTAGTGCCTGAGTATTGACGCAACTCTGTGAATCACATAGACAGAATCACTTACCACGAGGCCTGATAGTTGCCTGTTTGGAAGTTGCATCTACATGTGTAACAGGATGGGAGATCTGCATGGATTTATCCTTTGAAATCTTTTTGGATGATTTGGAGACCATGGCTGCAATGAGCAAAAGGGGTGGACATGTCCAAAAGATATGTCCATGACCATTTCTGTAGAATTATATAATACCTATAATTTGGTCAACATCTGTTATCTCTTTTCAGGCGCTGTCGTAGGCAGCATGGAAGGTTTTTGACACATCTATGTGCTGAGACTGCGCATTCCGCTCATCATCGGCTTGTTATCCACCAGGGGTTGGCAGGAAACATACAAGAATGAGTCATAAGATGGTATATGTAATGACACAAAGGATGGGCCAGATGAGGTAAATGATGAAGAGCTTGGTAGGTTTTGAAATCCACTGCTCCTCCCTTCGCCTCATTCCCGGCCACCAGCACTGAGCTTCAGCCTGTGATGCCCTACACCTGCTCTGAACCCTCAATTTCGCAGCAATGCATTTATCAAAGTCCCTTGAGAAGACACAGAGGTACTCATACAGCATGTGAGAAGGTGCAGGGGTCTTGGGTCTTGGCCAGTTGGGTGACGCCAAATGCATTTCCAAGTCCTACACCTGTTGATGCACCCTGCAAATATGTCAGCAGAGAAATCAAGGTACATTGGTCATGTACATACTGCAGTAAGACTTGCAATATCAATGCAGGTGAGGAAAGCAGGCACGTGTGAGGCAGGCTTGTAGAGAACGCAAAGCCAATCATCCAGCATGGGGATACGCACTTCTTCTGGGTTGATCATTGTGTATGTTTCCAACATTCAGAAGACCTATGCAGGTGGTCTCTGAGTCCGGATTCAATTAGAGGATGATAAGCACATACCGACAATGCCAATCTTCAAGTTATTACATGGATGACCAAGGGCACTCACCCCAAATCAAGACCGGCTGTCAGAGAAACAACTGGAGACTTCATAGGTGTTTGCTCGGAGCTTGAGAGCATCAACGAGATTGAAGCTGAATGAGATATGTAGGATGAAAGAGGCACGAGGAGACGGCTGTGGGTGTCAAAATAGATGCGGGTGATGTGGCATGCAGCGGTACTTATTCATCGGATGATAGGACTTTGATGAGTGATTTCCAGTGTCTCCTTGAGTCTTCAAGTTCGTGTCATCAGACACATTGATAAAACCAAGAAGGATTTCAACAAGATCTGGCAGGGTGATCTGAAAGACAATTGATAAGCATCAAAGAGTATCTGGCACTGGGCATTATGGGCATTTGCTCAGAGCTTGAGATCATGAACGCATTGCTGGCAAAGGTTGGATGCAACAGGTCCAATATGGCCCAAGTCAAGTGCATTAGTATGAGAACCAGAGCACGATGCTCCACCATTCAGCTTGGGGCAAAACAGGCCATACCAGCCTCATGGTAGGAGGAGAGACTGGATGAGACTTACCAATTCAATGAGATGGGTTAGGGTTAGAAAGCACCTGCAAGGTGCTGGCGCCTTACAGTGAGAATGCCAAAGGCAAGAACAAAGCTAGAATAAAATATAAAATGAGTACATTGACTGCTATGGGTCATCGAGCCTGCACAGAGACCTCCAGCCATAGCAGGGCCCTCACCCACAGCAGTCAGAATCAATAAAACAAAAAAAATGAGTTTTCCCTGGGCACCCTTTGGTGCTCAAGGACTGAGAAGCACAATTTAATGGCGGCTGGTCATGGATCAGGGCCTAAGCACCTGAAATTGTCCTGCTGAGGGGAGCCACGCAATGTGCACATATTGGCGACTGGTTTGAGCAAGCATCCAGTGGTACCGGCTGGAGAAACAGAAAGAACAAGTTCGAAATTTTAGTTTCAAACATCACATGACCTTTCAAAATCAGCCGGCAAAGTCCGGTAATCACAAAGACAAATATTGATCTGTGCTGTCTTATACTTTTCATCATAGCATGTACATGCACTACCTCAATTCAAATGGGTATCAAGCTACAGCATTGCTAGTGTTCCATAAGTGCAAACAATATTTTCACATTCCTGTTATTGATCGCATTCTAGTCAACATTTGTGTCCTTCTCACTCAGTATAGATATTGCACCATCTCCACCAGCAATAGCATGATCGAGTGTGACACCACCTTAGGCCAAGCAGGAAAGGTGGTTCATGAGTGGAAGCTGAGTGCATCTCACTTTCTCTTATACAAGATGATGGTTTGGCTCTTTCGAAAATTGTGCAAGTTCTAACTTTCAGTTTTAGAGCCGCAGGCTACCAAAGATTCTGGGGTGTAGCTACCGAAGTTCTATCTCTACTGAAGGAGAACGTGCATCTCAGAGCTTAACCGCTAGCAGACATGAACACTGAGATTGATGACCTCAAGCAGGCCACTGCATCAATTAATGCTGGTTGTTCCAACCACACCTGACTCCTTATACTCATGATGTACCACTGTATTCCAGACTGGAAAATATAACCTTGTCACTCTCTTTGATCTGAAAGTGGGATTCATGATCAGTTGGCATCAAATATTCCACCCTACCATGATCCCTGCTTGCAGCCATATCTGATGATCATGTGGGTGTGTGCGTGCGCATGCGAGGATCTCAAATGGAAGACAAGAATCACACATGAGTCATAACTGCAGCCCATGCTGCTACCATAGATAGATATACACTTGGCTGTCATGGTGTGCATGATATACCTACCCCCAGGCCTTTCCCTGCACTCAATGGCTAATAACTCTGACCAGGAGGTGTTGAAACGCTGCAGGCACCCCAGATGCTACAAATTTCTCAAATGAGAGACACAACAGAAACATTATGCTCATATTGACCCTGATGATATACTGCCATCTGACATGGGTAGCGACTCAGATATGGAAGACTCAAATGAACATTCAGATGAAGATGAAGATGCCCAAGTCAGCGGCATGTTCATAGCACCAGCAGATGATCTTATGATTGCTGATGGACTTTTGCAGGGTGCAAGTGATGAGGAGGATTTGAGGTTAGCAGATTCAGAAGGCGACGAAGACATCCCACTGGATCCTAAGTTATCTGATGGTGCCACTGAGGATGGTGAAGATTTTGTGTTTGATGAAGGGGATAATGACCCTCTCGTTCAGCGCACATTAGAGGAGATGCTCCAATGGCTGTGAGACTGGTGTGTTCCTGAGCGGGAAATAAATCTGTATCAACATCATATGTTGCTGTTAAACATGTCACTGTCCATTCTTTGAGTCTTTGATATCAATAGGGAATTTGCTTCTCACTGAGGAAGACAAGGATAATATGAGGGCCTTTCAATTAAAGATCACCTGTAACATGCCTCAACGTGTTTTCAACTGCATGTGCAGTTCATTTCGCCACAAAATGACCATTGATTCAGAATGGGTCATTTTACATCAAGTCGCAATCCTATCTGGTATCCAACTTATCAACTATCATTGCTGTATCAACTCATGCATCGCCTACACCAACAACTATGCAGACCTTGATGATTGTCCTTTCTGTGATGAGCCACAGCGCATGTCAAATGGACAACCACAGCACATATTCTCTTATATCCCCCTTCTCCCTCGTCTTTAGGCACTGTTTCAGAGCCCATCCACCATTGGTCGCCTGTCTTATCGCCAAGGTGATGAGCATGAACCTAGCTGGATATGTGATGTCTTTGATAGTCAGTGGTACCACACACTCCTTCAGAAGCATGTTGTTGTGGATGGTGTGGAGCAAGATCATACATACTTCTCTGGAAAGCATGATATTGCTTTATCCCTCGCTGCAGATGGGTTCCTGCTGTTCAATTGGAGGCGTAGTGGGCTGTCTGCTACTCCCATTATCCTGCAGAATCTCAATCTACCACCACAGTCACAAACCCACCTCAAGAACATCATTTGCATTGGTATCATACCAGGCCCCACTCAGCCCAAGGACATAGCTTCATTTATCGCTCCTTTGGATGACAAGCTTGCAGATCTTGTGACGTGTGTCAAAACATTTGATTCTTCAGATTTGTCTAACTTCTATCTCTACACATTTCTGATTTTCAAGAATGGCGACATCATTGCAATCGAAAAACTGCCCATGTCGGTCATGTAAAATCAAGGGTGTTTGAAATATCACTGCCAGAGGCAAGGTCTACTATACACCACTAATGACACCACAATGTGATCATCAAACTCAACCATCTGC
This sequence comes from Suillus lakei, assembly GCA_016628065.1. Classification (NCBI taxonomy): domain Eukaryota; kingdom Fungi; phylum Basidiomycota; class Agaricomycetes; order Boletales; family Suillaceae; genus Suillus; species Suillus lakei. The sequence continues at coordinate 13,882 of JABBWA010000058.1, read as the reverse complement.
AGATCCATGTGAACTACAGATGCGCACCCATCATCATTTTATCTCCATCATAGAGAAAATTAACTCAGCTAGATCACAGAGGGAGAAAAATGATATCATGAAGTTCTATGGCATACAAGGCCCACCTGCACTATGCCGTGTTGGTTCCTTGAACTATGCAATATGTGCTCCTTGGGAATGGATGCACCTTCTCCTTGAGAATGTGGTTCCTGGCCTCATCAAGCTCTGGACAGGGCACTTCAAAGGTCTAGATGAAGGGACAGGGCAATACGAGCTTGCACCTCATATCTGGGAGGAAATTGGTCAAGAAACTGTGAATGCAATCAAAACAATCCCTGCGTCCTTTGTCCATGTTCTTGGAAATATTGCTGAGAACCGCTCCGGTTTTACAGCCGAATCATGGGGCTTTTGGTTCATTTACTTGGCACTCATCTTGTTGAAAGATCGCTTTCCAGATGACAAGTATTATGTACATATGTGTCAGCTTGTTTAGCTGATGAAAAGTACCATCAAGCTCAAGTTGACAACAGACGAGGTTGATGAATTGGAAGAAGGGTTTGCACAGTGGGTCCAGGAGTATGAAGAGTGAGTACATGTAACTGCCAAGTTACAATGTGCTGACCTGTACTCTGACATCAGGTACTATTATCAGTATGAAGAAGACTGCCTTTCCACATGCACGCTGCCTATTCATGGCTTGCTCCATGTGGCCAATGACATCAAGAACTCTGGTCCTGTCTGGGTTCACTGGACTTTTGTCATGGAGCGCTTTTGCCAGTTTGTGAAGTCTAACATCCGATCATGCTGTCACCCTTGGAGCCAACTCTCATGTCATATCTTGTATACTGCATACTTGAGTCAGCTCCAGACCAAATTGATTTAGAGGATGAGCTTGAAACAATGAGTTATTGGAGAGCTCCTGGAATTCAAAGGAATGAAGTAGTGATTGACAGATGTTCATGCAAGGTTTTCAATTTGATTGTGGAGGTGATACTGAATATACTGCATCTACTAGATCCCAATCAGGTGCTCTGAGCACCTCATTGTCTCACTCACACACCAGATGCAGACACACAAAGGTGAATCAGTATCTATTTTTCTGCTATCCTGCAGAATAGACATGGCTGGAGTCAAGTCACTGCATTACTGCTGAAGAATATGCAAATCTGGGGAAAGATGCAAATTATTGGTGGCGATACCATCTGGACATCACTCACCCCAAAGAAAGCAACTTGTAGCATGGAAACATACAGAAACAATAGTTACATTTGTGTGCATGCAATCAGTACCATATGGTTGTGACAACATACTGACCCAACTCAGTATGAGGTTACTTACAATGGTGGACACACCATCATTTCTTACGGCCGATTAGATCAGATCCTAGTGTGCAACCTTGGACCTGATGCAATCTGGGGTGAGCTTTGTAACACCTCTTGTGTCCTTGTGCTGGTTACTCCCTGCCAAACATGTGGAGCTGATGTGTCAAAGGACGTTGTTGAATTCAGGGCATATGCACAGCCTGTTATCACTGATATTTGTAATGTCAAAGCTACTGTGGGACATGTAGAAACAAGGAGGAGATGGGGAATAATTGATTGCAGTATGAGCTTAGTAAATGCAGTCTTCGACGACTGAGATGCTGCAGCGGCCAGCTCAGATGATGATATTGTGTCTGATGGCAGCTCAGAGGATTTTTGACCAGTATCCCTAACTTATTGATCATTTTTTGCATTGTTATGGGTGGCTATCTGACCATGCATGATATTCAGTAATAAAATTAAAATGCACTGAAAATCAGTTGACATGCACTGAAATTCAGTGGTTGTGAAGATGCACTGAATTTCCAGGGCAACTGAAGTCCAGTGGTCAAATCCACTGAAGAAACAGCATTCAGTGCATTATGCACTGAAGTTCATGGGCCATGGCATTTACTAGCCAGTGTGTACCACTAGTGGTTGGCTATGGAGGTTACCCTATAATGCTCTATCTGACTCTACACCCTAATGTGTCATAATTTCACTAATGGTAGGTATTAGTCCTTATATAAGGTGAATATAAGACTTGACAGAAAATTTTGAATTTCAGTGATGTGAGTGTAATTGTGAAGATGCCAAAAATTGTGGTGTCCCCCACTTCTGCACATTGCAACCTCCTTCCTTGTCCTTCTCAGGCTGGGTCTGTATTCATGTGTATGAACCTGTTCTCCTGAATTTTTTCTTAGATTTATTCAAGTGAAAAATGCCATGAAGCAAACAGGGTTACCAGGCCCACATGCTTGCAAATTGGTCATTCCTTGACAATGCCAAACATTCCCCAATGTGAAAGTGGTCAACAAATTTATGCTGATTGTTGCAATGCTCAATGACATATTACCTTAAATACCATTCTCATCTGTTTACACCTGAGGCACAGCAGAATCTGTCTGCTAGACAGATTGGTATCATATCTGCAGAAATATTTTGCATTTGTAGTGGAATCCATACTGTATTGGTATTGTATATCAAATTTTACATATGTTTGTGATATGACATTTGGGCAGATTGGGCGGTAAATATCCTAAATCTGACAGCATCTCATATCTAAACTTTGAAATAAAATCTGTTTTGCTCTAGGATATGTGCCATATATAGAGTTTGTGCATGAATATTTCACCTAATTGAATTTATCTACAAAGTTTGAATATGAACTATATACATATTTGGAATGGAGCTTTCCTATTGGTCAATCTTCGGACAAATTCAGAATAATACAACTCGGGTCTGCACACACAAGATATTATTGTCATATTTTCGATATGAGCATGGATCTGGTGCTAAAACAAAGGCTTCCTTTCAAATTCTAAATATTAATGATTATATATGCTTAATTTGGAGTTAAATCTGGTAGGTAATCAATTTTGACAATAAATTTTATTTATGTGCATTATTTGTTTAGGTCCCACATTGGACAATAGATGTACAATATTTTTTGCCAATATGCTCCACATATGTTCCTTCAGCCAACCCGGCAATGTCTCAGGTGTTACTGGAGAACTGATGCCGGGTTGGGCTCGTATGGACGGGGGTGCAACTCTACTCACAACACATAAGATTGATGACGTAAAAACAGAGTACGCTCGTTAACTTCAAAAGCTACTGACCATTTTCCTTCCGGTCTAGCAACACGTCAGGATTGCTTGAGGAAGCAAAAAAAGTACATCTTACTGTGAGAAGGCGCGCGACGCCGGCGCAGACAATCCAACCGGCACAGACCACCCAACTGTCACAGACCACCCAACCGGCGCCAACGGGAATGATGCGAGTACACGAGAACAGAGTGTCAGCAGTTGCGTTCTTCGGAGACGGTCGACAGGTCGTCGCTGGTTCATATGATGATACCCTGCGAATTTCGGACGTAGAGAAAGAATTGGTAGGAGGGCCATTCGAGGGACACAGTCACTCGGTGTAATTCCGGACGAGTGCAGTTCTAGGAAGCACTTTGCGCCGGAGTTTTCTTCTCTTCATTGGGTCGAGACCAGCGTGTTGTATACAAAACAGTATTTAATACGGTTTGACACAATACAAAGTCCTAGTGATACTGTGATATGCAGGTACTGTCAAGGAATGAATGGCAATGCGTTAGAGATCCCCGTTCTTTGCAGCTACAATATTTCCAGCGTTCTGACGTCCATCATGTCATCAACAGAAGTCATGTCCCTGACTCGTGCTATGATACTCTGATCCGACGCGATCCTCTTATACTCATCACCACGCTGCTGTGCCAGCAAAAGTGCGCCAAAAGGCTCACCGAGGCGAACGAGCAAGCGCAACCCTCGCGTAGCAGGATCATCATCTCCAGGAGCCGAGCCGAGCCGATCACCTGATGGAGACTCAGGCTCATCATCCGTCTCATCTGCAAAGTCGGGTAGCTCAAGATCATAACGGTTCCATGGACGGATGAGCAAGAATGTCCGCCGAATAGGTCTTCCAGGCCGGAATTGAATTAGCTTGTCTTCCGTAGTGATCAACAAGTCTTGAAGCCCGTCTGCCTTGACTTCATAAGTGAAGCATATGTCCGTGTCCTGACCAGGCCTTCGCCTGACCTCTGTGATACGAAATGCAATGCAAGATAATTGCAGTCTGGCATTCGCGAAACGAGGAACACTGAGATTCTCAAGGAGGGTATGCAGTTTCGAAGCCGACTCCAAAGCTACAGCATGTCGCAGCGTGGAGACCGACATCTGCATTTCATCTTCAGATAGAGATGACAGTGTGCATAACGGAGCATTGTATGAGGTGATGTCAGTTGGGAGACAGCTGTTGAACTCGGATGACTTTCCGACCCAGTCAAGCGCAGAGATGTCGCCCGAATGAGCTATGATCTCCTGCAGGAGCCGTCCAAGTGCGTTTTGTCTTTTCTCTCCATAGATTACAGGAAGGTGGACATCGAAGATGCCAAACAATGAGTACGCGATGTCTTCCTGTAAAGTGGTGACACGTGTCGACACCCATTGGAGTTTCTCTCGTGCACCTCTCATTCCCGGATGGAAGTCGACGAGCATCTGCGCATTTATGCCAGTTGAACGCTCCATCTCCTGCATGATACTGACAGACTTCTTGTGGTTGCGTGTGCGGTCGTCGAGATATAGGGTCCAATCTGATTGGTAGAAGAGAACGATTGTAGGAGCGAGGAATTCCTGAACGGTCCATCCTCGCGTGTTCCAAACACTGTTTGCGAGTGCGCCAGACTCTGACGAAGGCGGGACATCCGATAGGTAGACGATGGTGAGTGCTGAGTAGCGATACCAGACGAACATGGAGTTGACTGATTCTTGGACCTCAACATTGTTGTTCTGATCGATGCAGCACGTGTCACTCCACGCCCAACGATGCCCTGCATCGCGAGCGGCTTCGCAGAACTTCTGCAACTTCAAAAAGGTTGGGACCGGATTCAAGCTGTATATGTCTTTGCCTTGAATGTCGTGCAGTAGCGGCTCCTCCCTTTCCCACCTATGGGATAACATGACCCAACTGAAGTACTTCGCGATGGTTTGTTTGATGGGCTCCGTTCGGAGGGGCCCATACATCATCGATGAAGACCAAAGCTTCTCGTACTCTGTGCTTTCCATGAATGTGTTGATCTGTGCGTCTCGATTGCATAAACGTCCGGTGGAGGTGTCGATTAGACGGAGTGGGGCGTTTTCGAGGTGAGCGTCAACGGCTCGTCGAGTAGCATCTTCTAATTCTTCCAATAGATTGGGATAGTGCTGACGCAGCTCTAGAGAAAGAGTTAATCATCTTCAAGTCGGCGAGCGATTTATTTTGGGCTTACTTTGAATCCGTGCATTCGGAGCCAACTTGGAGAGCATGACTTGGAAGGCGTCGGATGCGTCATCAAAGCGCCGTGCTCCCTGAAGTGCTACATGCTTCAATTCATACCCAAGGTAAGACGAAGAGCTAAGCTCAATGACCTGCGAACGTCATCATATTTGTCGAATCAATGACGGATATTGTACGCACCTTTTCCGCGTCGGAAAGGGCCTCCGCATAAAGATTTTGTCCCAACTTCAACTTACTGCGGTGTGCGAAGTAGGAGGGTGATGATGAATACAGCTGGATGGCTGCGGAATGCGTGTTCTCGATCGACCAGAGCTGAACATTCCCAGCATAGTCTCCACTGACAAGCAGTTCTCCATTGGGAGAAATGGCGACGGAGGCAACCCTCGCAGTGTGCGTGAGCGGCTGTCCTATCTCCCGGTGTGACGTTGTGCTCCACAGTCGCACAGTCTTGTCGTCCGCAACGGTGGCAATGAGGGAGCCATTAGAAGCGATGACGAGCGAGTTGATATAGGAAGTGTGACCTATGCAAGGTTGACCGATCTGGTATCCATTTGACGAGTCCCAGAACTTGACTGTTTTGTCATCTGACTCGGAGACAAGCTGCTGGCCGTCATGAGACCACACAACTCTTCGAGTATGATTTTGGTGAGCGTTGATCTTGAGAAGAAGTTCGGCGTTATCGGTGCACCAAACCCGGATGGTACGGGATGATCCAGATGCTAATTTTAGCCCATCTGGGCTGAAGGCGACACTCGACACCCATCCCGAATGGCCCTGGAGTGTTGAGAGGACAGTGCCAGTCTCCGCATTCCATATAACAACCGTGTGATCCCACGACCCACTTGCGAGTCTCTTGCCATCGGGGGAGAAGCAAGTCGACCACACTGAGCCTCTGTGCTCCACCAGTTTGAATATTGTCTGCTTGCTCTCGACGTCCCAGATGATGATAGCTCTATCTTCTCCACCGCTTGCAATTCGCCTGTCGTCTGGCGATACGGCGACTGACAACACCCTCTCACTGTGTCCCTCGAATGGCCCTCCCACCAATGCTCCTTTCTCTACGTCCCAAATTCTCAGGGTGCAATCCCCAAAACCAATGGCGACCCGTTGACCGTCTTTGAAGAACGCAACTGCCGACACTGGCTTTGTATGCATTTGCGTCGTCCACGTTGGCACTGGATGTGTCGTCTGCTCCGCTTGCGTTGTCTGCATTGATTGTGTCGTCTTCGCCGGCCTCGTGCGCCCTCTCACAGTACGATATGCTTTTGTTGCTACATCAAGCAATTCCGGTGACATGTCGCTAGACAAGAAGATAGATTGTGAGTAGCATTCGAAGTTAACGAGGAGCGTACTCTATGGTCACGTCGTCGATCTTATGGGTCGTGAGGGGGTGTATGAGGGTGGGTAGCTGGATTTCTGCCCATTTGTAACTTAACTCATGTCAGTGCTTATTTCAGGTTCTTGTTGGCTCCATTCCACGGCCGCCACGATGCTCGTATTATCCGTAGATTCCCAGAAGACCCCTTTGCTTCCCTTCCCACTATCTCCACTAAGCCTCCGGAATTCGTACCCAATCAACGCATCACCCAAGACCGCATGGACGAGCTCGGAATTTTTTGGAATCCGTTTCTATTTCTCGAAGAGCGGAAGCTTGCGGCATGTGTCTTAATGAATAGCAAGTTTGCCTTAATTTGGGACGAGTTGGAAAAACCTTTGGCCGTTTTCGCGATGACTGCTGTCCCCCAGTCGTTATACCCACTATTAAGCACATTCCTTGGACTCACCGCCAACCCCCCATTCCCACTGGCATCAAAGAAGAGTCATTAAACTCGTTCAGTCTAAAACCACGTCAGGTGTTTACGGGCCGTCAAACTGCTCATATCGGTCTCATTGGTTCCGCGTAGCTAAGAAGAGTGGTGCTATATGAATCGTCCACGACCTTCAGCAACTCAATTCCATCACGGTCAAGGATGCAACAACAATGCCTTATGTCGAGCTTTTCGCAGAGCAATGCGTGGGACGCTCTATTTACTCAATGATGGAGTTATTTGTCGGTTCCAACCATCGCACGCTTGATGGAGACTCCCGCGATATTACGACGTTCCAAACTCCCCTTGGTACCTTCAGACTCACTGTCTTACCTCAAGGATGGACCGATTCCCTCGCTGTCTTCCAAAACGACGTTGTTTTTATATTATAGCACGAAATGGAATTAGCACCTAATTTTCAGGACAATGCTAACGTTCTAGGACCCCGTACTCGTTACAAAAACCCAGTTTCTATCTTATGGGAAACCTATCTGAGAGACACTCCCTCCCTCGTGTCTAATTGTGGATCGCCTGAGAACGTCATCAATACCCTGCACTACCGCATCATGTGCGCAAAGGCATACGTACACTCCCATACAAGTCATAGAGCGCAAACTGCATGATATGGTAGAGTCGAATGTGCTTGCCGGTGTTGCGGCTCGCGATTAAAATCGTTTTTTGACGTTCTAATTTCAGGTACTTTTGCAGGGATGGGCTGTCAGCGTTGCAGTTGGAAGCAATTTAATGACCACAATGACAACGTGACAACAACGCACCGATGTCGATGAGCAACTCGAAGAACCAACATCAGTTTGTTTTCTTGACTCGAACTTTCAGCAACGACCCGATCATGCGATCATGGTTGGTTCTACATATAGAGTCGGAACACCGAATAAAATATGGGACGTCGAGAGCAAGCGAGAATTATTCTGGCTGATTAAGCATACAAGCTCAGTGTGGTCGGTGTGCTTCTCCCCTAATGGGAAGAGACTTGCAAGTGGGTCGTGGGATGACACCATCACGAAATCGGGGAGACGATGTTTTTCCTAGATTTATTTGGCAAGATTATGTCAACATTCCACAGGATTATATGCAAAAGCAAAGCTAGACAAGGTGGTACTTAAACATAAGCAGATTGGCATCAAAGGACAAGATATTGGAAAGAAACACAATTGTGACGAGAATTTGTTGTGTCTCGAAATAATTTTGACCTGATTACGAGCTCATTACAGTGCCTTAAGCAGAATTTCAATGTTGTCGTGATGCAATTTGTGCTTCAAAATCTTTTCAACCTGATTACGATGCCTAAGGTGGAGTTCTGATGGCGATTCTGATGGATAGGCTTCATATTACAATTAAAGGTATGTAATTGATCACCTCGCTCATCGCTCATTGATTTCGTCTGCTACTCCTCGTACCCCGCTAACACACACCCATGCCTAAGTCGAAACAACGGGCATCTAACCTTGTGACGTGCAATCAATGTGGAGCAAATGTTCGTGCACATGGTTTAGGATCACATTCTAAGTCTTGTTCCAAGCAGGAATGGGAATGGCTCGAAGATGAGGAGTTTGCTAACATAGTTCAGAGAGCTGAAAGGAAAGGTGAGTGCTCAATCAGTTGTTCAACGTGCTCAATAGAGAGTCGAAAATTGTTTTACAGAACTTCGAAAGCAGCGCCACAAGATTTGCGATGATTTATGATGTTTTGAAGATGCACAGTTGTCTGCTGGAGGTGCCGGTGAGCGCTTATATTTTAATGATGGTACTATGCTCTTCTCTGATCGCAATATAGTGAGCGCTACCACAATCTGGGCAGCAGACATTGGTATGTTCACTTTACTTTAATTAACGATATACTAACAGTGTCAGATATGCAAGGGTCACCACCTCGACAATACCCCCCAGTGGACCATGACACAACATTTCCTGACTTCAATGATGCTGATGATGGTCGCAACAAGCCCAAACATGTTCGCAATGAGCCTGAACATGTTCATGATGAGCCCCGTGAGCTCGATGATATTCAAGTCGAACACCATCCCCACAGCCAACTCCCCTCTACTATACATCACTTCACTGAGTTCTCCCACAGCCGCCCAACAGAAGAGCACACACCTTGTAACAACTCCCCATGGGAGCCTTTCCGCATACGGCTTGATTTTGAAGTAGCAGAGATTGTACTTGAAGCTGCGATGACAAAGGACCAGACAAATCGCCTTTTCAATCTTTTTCATCGGTCTGCTAGTGGCAATGATTCATTCACGCTGCACAATCATGACAAAGTTCACTCTCTCTGGGACCTTGCTTCGCAATGTTATACCAGAGTAAGTACTCCCTTGTATGCTACAACTAACATTATAATAAATTGATCATTAGTATACAGTTCCAGCATGATACAGTATCTGTTCCCTTTGAAAAAGAGGTGCACAAATTCAATATGCACTACCGCCCACTCTGGGATTGGGCGCTTGACTTATTGCGAGACCAACATCTTGCACCTCACTTTGTCTTTGATGCGCAATGTCTCTCGAAGTTCAATGGAGAACAGTTTGTATGTTTTATTGACGAGCTGTGGACTGCGGATGCATTTTGGAATGCACAAGTATGTTTCAATGTTTTTATTTGTTGTCTTCCCTTGTAAATTAATGCTACATAACCGAACTGTTGTATTGTAGTCACAGCTTCCCCCTGATGCCAAACCACTGGCATTTATTCTCTATGCAGACAAGAGTAAACTGTCATCATTTGGGAGCCAAAAAGGCTATCCAATTATCGCCCATATTGCCAACTTGCCAGTTCATATTCATAATGGTAATACTGCATTAGGAGGTGGTTGTGTCGTGGGGTGGCTGCTGATTGTTGGTGTATCAAGCTTGCTCATTTAGTAGTGTTGTTAATTGTATTAATTCAGGTTGTCGAGGATCAAAAGCACATGAAAAAGAAGAAGTACGTGAACTTTAAAAATGCTGTCTGGCATACGTCTTTCTACCAGCTTCTTGCCTCAGTTGAGAAGCACTCGAAAACGGGCTATTGGTTTGAGTGTGGGGGTGGAATCCAATATTGTCTCTGGCCCTTGATTTTTATTTTTATTTTGAGTGCTGATTATGAGGAACAGTGAGTTGCAGTATCACAATAGTTTGCTACTCTACTGCGAGGCTCATGAATCACAGATGTATCATGGCATTGATCCATGGACTTAAGGGGAAGTTCCCATGTCCAGTTTGTTTGGTTCCACAGGATGAGCAGTCCGTTCTCCATACCCACAAGTTGTGCACATGCCACCAGTCCAAAGATGTCCTTCGTCTTGCAAGATCAATGCCCTCCAAGAAGGAAAAGGAGGAGCATCTGAAGGCTTTCTCACTCTGAGATGTTGATGTAAGCCGTTTCCACCATGATAACTACTGCTCACTGATGTAACTCAATTGTAAGAACATCTTCTCGAAAATTCTTCATACTGATGTTCATCGTGCGCTATTGGTGGACCCCTTGCATACAAACGAGGAAGGATTATGGGGTGACCACCTGTGGAAGGAAGTTAAGTTTTGGATTTCGGACCTTGGGCGGAAGCAGCTGTCAAACTCAATAAAAGTACGTATTGACACTACAATACATGCTACTGCTGATTCACTGCCTTAGCTTCGATGTGCTTCCACAATGGCCTAATACATATGACACATTTTTCATCTGTCATCGCAGTGGATTTCACTGATGGTACAGTTCTCGGGCATCTGTCAAAGGTTGATTTGCACATTCTCGATGGTTTTAGGTACTAACATGAACTTAGATGATTATATTCATGGCACAGGATATCCTTGCTTCATCCCACTGTAAACTGGGACACTTACTTCTTTGCTGTGTTTACTACTACATTGAGCTTGATATATATACTTCATTGGAAGTCCATACAGAAGATACAATTGCAGCTGGAAAGTTGGTGCTGCAAAAGTTCTCAGAAATAATGGGTGTAAGTCATTGTATTTGTTCAAACGTTCCTGACAATGATTGCCCGACATTTCGCCAGGAATACATTACCCAATCGCAACCTGAAACCTTCAAAAATTGGAACTTTCCCAAGAAGCACTTGATCTCACACATATTTGATGATATTTTGGCTAAAGGTGTGACATGTAACTACAATACAAAGCCAAACAAAAAAATGCACAGTGCTTTGCAAAAAATCTACCTTCAGCGCACTAATTTTAAGAATGTTGCTTCTCAGGTTCACCACTTATACTGTAACTATCATGTGAATTTGGGCTAATAGTAGTTTTATTGTTACAGATCTTGCACTATGATGAATGGCTTCTGACCTTGACAACTGTGCACACCGAACTCAAAGCACTCGACAAGTACAATCAACGACACACCTGTGGCCCCGGGACCAATGAAGCACCGGACAAAACCATCCATGCGCATTCAAGTTTAGGATCAAAGCAAGGCAATCACTCTTTTTCACATATCACACATATGTATGGAACTGATAGAGCCTTCACCGACTTTCGGATGAAGCTGAACGGCTTCCTGAACGACTTCCTACCATGGAATCATATTCTGTTACTGGACGGGGGACACATTCACCTGTGTGCGGAGGACACAGTATGTTAATCTACTTCACACCCAATTGATTCTATTACTTACACATCTCTATCAGATAACGGAGTTTTGGTTCTTGCGGGTTAATTATGAGTCGATGGTTGACTGGCGCACACACCGAGACTTACTTCAGTGTAATCCAAAGTTCAATGGATCACCTAGGTATGACTGCATCATGGTAAAAACTGTGGATAAGCCATTTTTCACCTGCCTCGTATATGTGTTCACCTGCTTGATTGGTGGCACCAATTTCCCCTTGCCCTTATTCATCCTTATGATGTCAATATTGCCGGTACTTGTCAAAGGCAAGATGACGACATTGGACTATGGCGTGTGCGAGCCAAACCTCGCTCATCCTCCAAGATAATTTCTGTCCGGTCAATCATTCAGGGAGTTGCTCTTGCCAATGATCCTGAAATGGCTGGGGATTATTTTGTCATACACACCGTGGACACTGACATATTCCTTAGAGTTAAGGCTCTTCAGGTGCAATCATTCTGAGGCAAGCCATTCTCAATATACCTGGCATTGTCATGCACCAAACGTGTTTGGTAGCGAGAACATGGCTTTTTATGAAGAACACATATCACTCCTTATGTTCCTCTTCTTTCAATTCCCTTCTTCTCCCTTAATTTTGCGATTTTCAAGTGATTTTCAACAGTATTATGGCATTCCGCATTATTATGGCATACTGCGTTCAACAAGGTCAATTCACTTCCCCCTCATTCCCACACTTCCAATGCTCTCCCATCTTCAACCATCACGCTCTCAGACGACCTCAATGTTCAGCCAGACCTTGTCATGTTGCACAAATGCTTCAAAACTGCACCCTTATTTGTCTTGATTTTATCCCTTTACCATTTCCCCTGGCAATCCTCTTCAGCGACTTATATTCATCAAACCATTCCAGTCATTATCCACTCACTTCCTCACCACCACAACCATGGACGCACACACCATTCCATCCTCACCGCTCATCCAGTCAATCTATCACCATGCAGATGCAGATGATCAACCCCTTATCGTGCTGGGGAATGGTCTTACAGACTGTATATATCCCATTATTGGTGCATGTCGACTTCTGCACCAACAACCACATGCCATCCCTAGAGTATTGGAACATTAGAGCATTGGAACATTTGATCATCAGAGCATCGGAGTGTCATACACCTCTACCATCATCCTACACAGCCGCACTGCACAGCCACATTGCACAGCCACATCGGATGAGTCGCTCATTGCACAGCCACCACACAGCACTTAGTCATGCCTATAGAGCGCTTGGTAATGCCACGAGGAAGAGTAAGCATCATTGGTCATGCAGTCCTGGTTCGTCATGGTTTTTCCCCTTGATTCATAATCCCCTTCCTATATGACTCATTTCTCATTACACACACACACTCCTTCTTACTCATCGTTTTTATATTGTCTTACTCATATGCCTGGAGCGCTGCTTTGCACGTGCAAGTATATACAGATTCTGAACAGTATATAAACCCCTGTACTTTAGCCAGAAAAATAACTACATGAGTTCACAGTCCACATGTCAGTCTAGTCTTTGAAGCCTCAGATAGGCTTTGCATTTTTCAAGTCTTCAGTTGTCGTCATTGTCTTTGACATTGTTCACCTGGAACTTTGTCACTGTCTTACACCTTGTCAAGCTCAGCACTATTCCGTTCAGCTGCCATGTGTGCAGTTGGTCTATGCTTTCTTTGCCCTCCAACACGGCTAGGTCATTGCAGACTTAGTTGTGCTCATCATTCACCACCTTCCACACACCCAAACCCTTCAACACTTGAAGTGTTTGGCGCACTATCAGGATCAGGCCACCCAAATTGAACAACTACTGTACCTAGCACTTCTAAGCACAGGGACCGCTGAGCAGTAGCGTTGTTTTGGTTTTGTTGTTTTTGTTGAGGTTTTCAGCAGGCCAACAACAAAGATCGACAGCGTCCTATTTCCCATCTCGTCCTCTTCTACATACTAAAGAGTGCCTTCCTGCATCCTATAACTCCTTCACATGCTCTGTTCACCTCTCTCCATATCATTCACCAAGAATGTCTATATTCACACTGACAATCCTGACCTACCCACCTTCTATGTTGGCCCACTCATCAACCTTATCTCCCTGTGGGGTGCTACTCTGCAGAATGCACCA